>JAJOOF010000128.1:0-11990 GCA_029582545.1 Solanum lignicaule
GGAAGTCCTTTATTTTAATTTAAGAAATAGGCGGCCACTCTCTCTCTTACTTTCTTTCATTTAGTTAGGCGTGGTAAAGGCGTTGGAAATCCAGACCGGCTCAGAGAATCACTCTCGCCACTATTTATACTAGAAGAAGTCTTCCTAGAAATAAATAGGAAGAAAATGGAGCGGTAAATAGTGAAGATAATGACCTTATGAGTTACATATATAGGTTACAAGGTATAATGGAGGAATAAAAGAATGAAATAAAGGTGAGGATAACAAATGCACCAATTGTTACACTTTGACTATGCTAACGTTCACTGCAACGTTCATCAGAAAGCAGCAAAGTGCATAATATCTATGGTCATTAATTGACCACTAAGTAATTAGGCACAAATGCATACCGTTGTAGCAATGAAACGCCATAACTCCCACGTCCTCTATTCCATGTTAATTGTGGCAGAATGGCTATTAAGCCAATGACAAAATTATGTGAGACAAGTTAATAATAAATAAATATTAAAATGCTCAAAAGACCAACAATCCCCCACTCATTTTAATATTATCCAAGAGAGTCTATCAGCTGAAGGAAGACTATTATGCATAATAAAGATGTGCTCTGCATTGAACCTCCACTTAGTGAAACAATAATTTTTACTCCAGAGTCATAGTGGTCTCAGACTTGAACTATGACTGCTTAAGGGAAATAAAATATCACCACTCACACATAATAATCAAGGTGTTGACATGAGCTTTAAAGTCAGCACGTTATGGCCATGTGCTATCCCGGTTTCATGAGTGCTTTTGAGAATAAGCCCAATTCTCATAGGAAGCAACCTACTTCCACACATCACATAGGTGAAATCTATCGAGAGTGCTTCTTAACACTCCACCCATACATGCTACAGATATTCTTTAAGAGTTTTATCAACTCAACCTTCAAAAACTACAGGAAACAATGCACTCACATCATAGGGAGGGAATAAAAAGATAGTGCATTTTTCACAACAAGTCATCATATGATTAGTTTTTCCCTTTGAACCTGGTTATAGGATCTCTAGTCCCCAGGTTGGGATTTCTCATAGATGACTCAAGGATTTATAGGCTTCAATCCCATCCCCCTCGATGTGCTCCAGACCTTTTCTCTCGTTAAGGCCTTAGTAAGAGGATCTGTAAGATTATTACAAGATTTGACATAATCAACATTAATGGTACCATTTGTCAAATACGATCTTACATTACTTTGTTTCCTCCTTATAGGTCTGGATTTACCGTTGTAGTAGCGGTTTTGAACTCTACCAATCGCAGCGGTGCTATCACAATGAATTAAAATAAGAGGAATTGGTTTTTCAAAATATGGTATTTGAAATAACAAATCTCTTAACCAATTCCCTTCCTTACTAGCTGAAGGTAAACCAATTAGTTCAGCCTCCATGGTAGAGTTAGCAATAATAGTTTTCTTTTTTGATCTCCAACAAACAACACCACCACCTAAAGTAAGGACATAATCAGTGGTAGAACAAGAATCACCTGTAAAGTGTTCCAATCTGCATCACAAAAGCCTTCAAGTACAACAAGGATATTTTTTATAGAGCTAACCACAATTTTTTGTTCCAATTAAATATCTCATAACTCTTGTTATAGCATGCCAATGTTCATTACCTGGCTTGCTTGTAAACCTGTCAAGTACTCCTACTGCATATGCAATATCAGGCTTAGTGAAACAGTCACATATCTCAAACTTCTGATTATGCTAGCATAGTCCTTTTGATTTATTACATAATTTTCACTTTCAACAGGAAATAAATGAACACTTGAATCAAAAGGAGTAGCAACATGCTTACAATCAAGAAAGTTGTACTTTTTCAAAATTTTCTCAACAGAATGTGACTGGTCAAGAAAAATTTCATCACATGTTCTTGTTATTTTTATTCCAAGAATAAAATTTGCCTCACCAAGATCTTTCATATCAAAATGGCTTCTAAGAATATTTTTAGCTTCATCAATAACATTCATGTTAGAGCCAAAGATCAATAAATCATCAACATATAGGCAAATAATCACATGTGAATTATTCCAAGGCTTATGATATATGCACTTATCACACTCATTTGTTTTAAAACCATTTTCAATCATGCAGGAATCAAACTTTTCATGTCATTGCTTAGGTGTCTGTTTCAAGCCATATAGGGATTTAGTAAGTTTACATACTTTGCTTTCTTGATCTACTTCAACAAAAGACTTGGGTTGATCCACATAAATTTTCTCATTTAGGTCTCCTTTAAAAAAAAAACAGTTTTTACATCCATTTGATGAATTTGCAAATCAAAAATTGCAGCCATAGCAATTAAAAGTCTTATGGATGTAATTCTTGTTACCGGTGAAAGAGTTTCAAAAACTTCTAGGCCTTCTAGTTGTTTAAAACCTTTTGCAACTAGTTTAGCCTTGTATTTATCAATAGATCCATCCGATTTTAACTTTTTTCTTAAGACCCATTTGCAACCAATAGTTTTACAACCCGGTGGTAATCAACTAACTTCCAAGTTTTATTAGAAATTAGAGATTCCATTTCATTATTTACAACCTCTTTCCAAAAAATGGAGTCATGTGAAGATAAAGCTTCTTTTAAAGTGAGAGGGTCATCTCCAACATTAAACACATAAAAATCAGGACCAAAATATTTTTCTACTCTAGCTCTTTTACTTCTTCTTAACTCAAAATCATTGACTTCTTTATTTTTCAAAGTAGAAGTAGAAGAACTAGGTAGTGACAAAAACCCCACTATTTTTAGAATCAAAAGGAAACTTATTTTGATGAAAAATAGCATCACCCGATTCTATTACAATATTATCTTCAAGATTAAAAAATCTATAGGCTGTACTATTTGAATCATAATCAAGAAAAGCACAAGTAGTAACTTTCTTACCCAATTTTGTAATCTTGGGATCCATTAGTCTCACAAAGGTTAGACAACCCCAAACTCTTAAATATCCCAAACTTGGCTTGTAACCTTTCCACAATTCAAAAGGTGTCAATTTAGACTTTTTATGAGGCACACGATTCAACACATAACAAGCAGTTAAAATAGCTTCACCCCAAAAATTTAAAGGTGCATGTGACTCAATAAGCATGTCATTAGTCAATTCAATCAAAGTTCTATTTTTCCTTTCCACTACTCCATTAGACGAAGGAGAGTAAGGATGAGTAGTTTCATGAATTATTCCCAATGATCTAACAAAAGAATTAAACTCATTTGACTCATATTCACGGCCTTTATCACTTCTAATTCTTTTTATTTTTCTACCAAACTGATTTTCAACCTCATGGAGATAAGTTTTGTAATTTTCAAAAGCATCACTTTTATTTTTCATCAAGTAAACATATGTAAACTTAGAAAAATCATCAATGAAAGTGATAAAATATCTATTACCTCCACGAGTTAAAATTTCACCAAGTTCACAAATATCAGTATGAACTAATTCTAACAAATCAGTTTTTCTTTCAACTTGAAAATGAGGCCTTTTAGTTATTTTGGCTTTACTACAAGCCTCACACTTTTCAAAATTCTTTTTAATCATTGGGATTAATCCTAAACTACTCATGATTCCAACATAACGATCATTAATATGACACAAACGAACATGCCAAAAATTGGTAGAAGAAAGCATATAAACAGAAGTAGAAACTTTATTCATTTCAACATTCAGTTTAAACATCCCAACACATGCATACCCCTTTCCCACAAAAATACCCTTCTTCACTATTACATATTGATCAGATTCAATAATCTATTTAAAGTCTGCTTTATTAAGAAGAAAACTAGACATTATTTTTTTCCTCATAGAAGGATTATAAAGTACATCTTTCAAAGTTAATACCCTTCCAGAAATAAAACACAATTCCATATCTCCCTTTTCAAGCACTTGAGTAGTGTGAGCATCACCAAGCATGATGGTTTTGGGCTCCTCAAAATGAGTATATTTCTTAAACCAGTCTTTGTCATAACAGACATGACGGTTTGCACCAGAATCTGCCCACCATCCATCAACATTCTCAACCATGTTTATGTCGGTAATCACCGCCACAAATGGTTCTTCGGTAACGTTTGCCTGGGGGTTAGAATCACATTTCCAAAATCTGCAAAATCGAGCAATATGCCCACTCTTGCCACAAACAAAGCATGGTCCCTTGTCTTGAACTTGTTGATTTTGTGCTTGGATATTTTCACCATTATTTTTCTTGGGAGGTCTACCATTATTTTTCTTGAATTTTTTCTTCTTAGGCTTCAAAGATGTATTTTTGTGAGATTCAGGAGTAGCATTATTTGAAGTAATTAAATTTACCTTCATTGTGATGTTGCTCTCTTCTGTTTGTAAAAGTGCATCTTGGCCCCTAGCCTCTTTTTCCATGCGGATTTTCATTATCAAGATTTCAAGGGAGGTTTCCATTTGTTTGTGGCGCATAGTTTTTTGAAATTCCTTCCAAGAAGGTGGAAGTTTATCTACTATGCCAAAAACAATAAGGTTATCTCCAATTTTTACCTCCTCGGACCTTAGCTCTCCAACAATCATTATAAAGTTTTGAGCTTGGTCTATCACTGATTTGTTGTCCGCCATTTGGAAACGAAAAATCTACTAGCCGCATATTTTTTCGCTCCAGCCTCTTCGATATTATACTTACTTTGCAATGCTTTTCAAATTTTCTTTGCACTAGAGTAAGTTCTATCATAATAATCATAAAATCTATCAAATAAACAATTAAGAATCTAATACCGACACTTATAGGAATCACTATCGTAGTTTTCCACATTCTCTAGATGAGAAATAGTTTCATCATCATTCATAGAGGTGATGTCTACTTTATTAGGATTCTTCTCAGTTAACACATAAGAAACATTGAGAAGAGTTAAGTAGAAAAGTACTTTACCTTTCCATCTCTTAAAATGGTTACCATTGAACCGAAATGGCTTTGTTAAGGTGTCCCATCTTGACATCCATGTTTTTTTCAATTGTAGCCCTGGTGAATCTCCTTAAAATTGTTAGTGAAAAATTACAAAATAATAAAATTGCAAGATTACAATTGAAAAATAAAATGAAAAAACAAAAAATCTCTTTAGGCTGAGGCGCGGATATCTCGCTCTCTTTAAGGATATTCAAGCTCACTGCAGCAAATATTTTTCACCGGTCCAGCAATAGTCCTCTTTGACCTGTCCCCTCCAGGATACAACAGCCTTTACAAAGTATAACTCAACAACTCTGGACAAGAGTTGAGTCCAAATCTCCACAAAAAAGAACACCTCCCTTCAACTAATAAGAACTCTCTTTTTGATAAACTTTATGCACTCTATATTTTCCTTGTGTGTTGTATATAACAAACCAAATGAAGACCATCACTATTTATACTAGAAGAAGTTTTCCTAGAAATAAATAAGAAGAAAATGGAGTGGTAAATAGTGAAGATAATGACCTTATGAGTTACATATATAGGTTACAAGGTATAATGGAGGAATAAAAGAATGAAATAAAGGTGAGGATGACAAATGCACCAATTGTTACACTTTGACTATGCTAACGTTCACTGCAACGTTCATCAGAAAGCAGCAAAGTGCATAATACCTATGGTCATTAATTGACCACTAAGTAATTAGGCACAAATGCATACCGTTGTAGCAATGAAACACCATAACTCCCACGTCCTCTATTCCATGTTAATTGTGGCAGAATGGCTATTAAGCCAATGAAAAAAATTATGTGAGACAAGTTAATAATAAATAATTATTAAAATGATCAAAAGACCAACAATCAGTAATATTGCAAATATTTAGGAGCTTTTTAGATTTCAAATGGAAGAAAATGGAAAGGGCAACAAAGAAGATGCTAATGTCGTCTGCGAGTAGCTCTTATCAAGAGACAAGAGGTAAGGAACAAACTGTTACATCCTGAGAAAAATTTAGCATCTGAAGTTCAGAAATAGACTTAAAGAAAGTTGGATCTTATAATGGCGAGTTATTATGTAGGTTCTCCCTACAAGAGAACTTATGAGAAGGCTTTGATATTACATATTATAGGCAAATGACAATGACATTATATGGGGTTCACAAGTGGTGCGGGTCTTTTTCTAGATCTGGTGAACCTTTTACCATATGTATGTTTCAAGGAAATGTGAAGATGGTTAACACAAGATCTTTAATGATCTCAAATTGACTATGAAATCTGTTTATTAGATGAACAGTTATCTTATTTATTTTCGGTGTTATTTTATTTTTGATATGTAAAATGCAATACACAACAATTTTATCATATATTTTTGGTGTTATTTTGTTTTTATATGTGAAATGCCTATATCTTAATAAATGCATTCTATAGTGAAAATTGAAGTATTTCTTAAGACATACTTCAGTAATAATGCATCAGTAACTTGAGATTATAAGCTCTGTCGTCTACATGCTCCTCAGTTTGTAACTGATGCAATATATTAGCATTTAAGGATATAAGAAATGCAATTTTAGTTTTATGTTTTCGTTTTTTTTTACTTCTGTTCTATCCTTCACAACTATATGATTATACCAAACACCTAAAAAATTACTGGATCTTGAAAATATAAAATGTTAGCACGAGCCTCACCCATCTAGTACAAAACTAGACCATTGCGATATTCTAAAATATGAAATTGTAACAACTCCAAATGGATTTACATTGATAAAAGAGAATCACAACATAATACTAGTGATAGACATACACCAATATTTTAAAACTACCTAATTGCCAACATTCTTGTACCATCTACTCTTGATGGGTGTAACAATGTTGTCCAACATAAAATAGTAACAACAAAACATCAATGACTCTATCATCCTAAACCATGTTTTTCTCCAATAACGATTGAAGCAGAGCGCTGCAGCTAATCCCAACAAGATCGCTCCATAAGACACAACTAAGCCAATGTAAAAACACTTAATGTCTTCCAATTCTGATGATTCCTCATCTCCATTAATCTTGGAGGTATTTGACAATTTAGGACTCATGCCACACTTGTTGTCTAATGGATAACCGCAAAGAAAAGGATTTCCCTCGTAGCTGCTTTTGTCAAAAGTTGCAAATTGAGCTTTAAAATCAGGCACTGCACCAGATAAGTTGTTGTATGCAACACTGAATACTGCCAACGAATTCAGCTCAAGTAGATCAACAGGAATGCTCCCATTCAATCTATTGTAGGAAAGGTCTAAACTCTCAATTTCCTGTAGATTGGAGAAGGTATATGGTATTCTTCCGATGAGATGGTTGTGCGATAGATTCAATGCATGTATATTGCTCATGTTCCCTAGCTCAACGGGAATTTCACCAGTTAATCTGTTACTTGAGAGATCAATACCCCACATATATTTTAGAATGCTTCCCTTATAAGTGTATGAGTTTCTTTTCGTTGAAAACTGGACCTGAGTTTCCACATCCATCAAAAATATGTCACTTACAAGTCCTTGACTATCATGGTAGTGCCTTTTCAAACGTATCCAGTGCAAAAAATTTAACCATGAATACGTAGAAGTCGTAGCATACTTAGTACTACTTATCTCTGCATCATTTTCGGCTTGTGTTAAGTAACCCAAACAAGGAAGGAGTGGACCATAAAGCTTATTGAAAGATAAATCCACAATAGATAACTTATTCAGCATACAAATCTGATTTGGAATCTGCCCTTCCAATTGGTTAGTGCTAAGGAGAAGGTAGTTTAGAGTATTAAGCGAGCCTATGGTGTGTGGGATATTTCCTCTAAAATTGTTGTTGCGAAGATCCAAAGTTATCAGAGAAGAGAAGTTGAAAAGTACATGTTCTAGTGTACCACCCAATTGGTTTCTCTCTAGATGGATGTGTTGAAGAGATAAAGAACTCATACAAGAAGGAATTAATCCCGAAAGCCTGTTTTCAGATAGAGCTAAAACCTGAATGCGCTTTAAATTGCAAATCTCAACTGGAATCGAACCTTCGAGATGATTCTTGGACAAATCAAGTTGTAACAATCTTGTATTATCCCTAATGCATCTCGGAATCTTCCCAGAGAAATTATTGTTGCTAGCGTCAAGTACAAAAAGGGATGTGATAAACTTGTTGCTAGGTAGTGGTCCCTCAAAGTTATTTCCATTCAAGTACAAAAAGGATAACATCCTTGGTTTGACATACTTCGGAAAAATTTGCCCTTTTAACTTGTTGTGTGACAATCGAAGGTAACCTAATGCTGGAGAACCAATTGCCACATCACTAGGTACTCCCCCAGACAAGAAATTGTGAGATAGGTCTAGATAAAATACATGAACGCCACAAATCTTGGAAGGTATAGGACCTTCAAGATAATTTTGTGACATGTTCAAACTAGTAAGCTTTGGGAAAGCTAAACTCATATTTTCTGGAATACGTCCATTTAGTTTATTATTAGACACATCAATCGTCTCTAGATGGAGGTGACAACTCGATGGCAACTTGAATGGTCCATCGAAAGCATTATCTCTACTATAAATCCCTGCAAGTCTGGTGTTATTTTCTAACAACCATGTTGGAAAGTTTCCTTGCAATTGATTTCCATCTATAACAAGAATCCTCAAGTCATATTGGTAGTGAAGGAAAGAAGGCAATTTTTTAAGGTTCATACATCCCTGGATAGCAAAAAACTCCAACTGGAAATTTGGGATCCAATTTTGGAATTCGGTATCTGTAATTATTGTATTATAACCAACAGCCAAGTAGATCAATTTTGTATGGTTGGAAAAGTGCCTGAATGACAGAGGAACATCAAATTGGTTATATGAAATATCCAAGTACTCAAGTGATGTGAGTCTCCTCCAAATAGAATGTGAGGTTGTATTTCCGCTGAAGTAATTCTCAGCCAAACACAACCATCGAAGGGATGTCAAGTTTCCAAGACACGAAGGCAGTGTTCCCACAACATTATTGTCTAAGAAATCCAGCTCTTCAATGTATTTGAGTTCACACCAACCTATATATATTTTTATAAAAAAGGTTCAGAGACATTTAGCTAAAACAAATTTGTATAATATATTATAGCTATGGACTATGGGTGTGTTCTAAAGAAAAATATTATATTATATCATTTTATAAGAAATTTATTTTTTCTACTATAAATGTTTTCCAGAAAACATGTTTTCCCCCTATATTAATGAAAATGCAGGCATTAGAAAAAAAAAAGGAGAGAAAAATAGGGTACCTTGATTAGGGAGGGTGCCATTATTTCCACCAGAAGGCATACTCAACACTTTAAGAGAAGTCATTTGTCCAATGTTTGCGAGGAAATTCTCATTTAAAGAAGATCCCCCCAAGTATAAGTACTCCACCGTGCTCAAATTTCTTAATGCTTATATGTTACAGTCAAAAAAAAAAATTAAAGAAAAAAAAAACAACAAGAAGTTTTTCATATTTCAAAAGAAAAAGTGTAAGTTAAATAAAATTTGATTTTGAACTTACCGTAAATTATGGTGGGAGCAGTGAGATCACTATCTTTATAAGAAAGTGACTTAAGAGATGAGAATAATTTTAGAGATTGTAAGACGCTGCTCGAGTTGGAGTAGGAGTTAGGACTTCCCAATAGTAAATTCTGCATAGAACTTATTCTTTTGTTACCTGTTAAATAAATCATATATGCTTTTTAACGATCTTATTACATATGTTAGTAAAGATGTGTAATCCTAGTCCACATTTCATCATTAATCTCTATCTGATAAAATTTGCATTTTGTATGTCTTAAGGTTAAAAATAAATCATTCAACCTTTAGAGCAACTGCATTGATTTGTGTACCTTTGGTAGTCCCAAAGCTCTTTATATTGTTATTCCAGAGATTTAGATATTTCAAGTTGCTCAAAGCAATTATATCTACACAGGTAAATCAAAAATAAATAGTAAGCACACCAAAAATAAATAAATCAAACTGTGATTTGATATGCTAATAATATAAAATCGAGATACTTAGATGCATCATTGATATCTTAGTGGAGCAAAATATTGTTAGCAGGGAAGACTTGGATGGGAAGAGGGCGTAACAAACCATTCATTTTGATATTTCCAGTTATTTCATTTGAGGCGATGTTGAGATGCTTGAGAGACGGAAAAATCTTGAGTGATGAAAAGATGGTGGAATTGAAGTTATTATCATTCAAAATGAGCTTCTCTAAATTCCTCAGTCCAGAATTTGCACCTGCATTTGATTTATGGAAAAAAAAAACGTATTATTTTGTAAATCTCCGAGTTACTTCGTACATGTATTTGTTGCGTAAAAGAGAGCTTACCCAATGCAGAAAGGATATTGATGTCATTGATTTTATAACCTTCAAACCAGAGTTCTCTTAAATTGCTTAGCCCCGGACATTTCTTACTCATGCCTTCATCCAAAAATTACAACTATACTAAGTAAATATATACCGTCCAAAAATAGCTACAGGTATATGCATATGTAGGAAAATATACTGGTATTATATGCCGTCGGTATGCTGAAAGAGGTACCAACATCTACACCAAGTTTTAGAACCTGAAGAGATGAAATCCAACATAAAGATGATAGTAAAACTTTAGGATGGATTGGATTATATTGCAAATCGACTTCTTTCAGGTTGGGAAGCTGTCTTAGTTTACTGAATCCTGGATAAAAAAATCAGACCAAAAAACATGTTAGTTATAATATATATATATATATATATATATATATATATATATATATATATACATACACTCCATACAAGATCGATCAGACCTTCATTTTTTGTCCACCCAATAATATTTCTGTAAGACAATAAAAGTTGTAGTGACTTGAATGGAAGAAAGAGAGAGGCATTAAATCTCCAACCATCCCCTGATCCAAACCTTGTTGCGAGATTGAGTTCGATCACTCGACCTGTTGTTAAGTTACATTTTACCCTATTCCAGGAACAACAATCTATAAGATCAGTCTCATTGTAACCTGCCCAATCAACCAACAATTCCCCATTCGAACTCATTATGTTTGCTTGCAGATCCAAGAGAGCATTTCTCTCTTCATCCAAACAACCATTGGCCACAATTGCTATTAGAAAAAACGCTAACAGTATAAAATTAATGTTCCCCATTAGCCCCCCACTATTACTCTACTTTCTTTTCTGGCAATCTGATTTGCTAGCTACCTAACCGAATGTTTATATAGGAACTATACAGGGGCAGAATTATAGCTTTTTCTTACTGATTCAATATAACTCAATTTTAACTTTAGACTCTATGTTCATACTTAAAAATTCAATTAGTTTGAATATATTATTTATTGTCTTTTCGAACTGCACCATAAAATTGTAAAGAGTTTTAGATGTGATAAGTGTTTCTTTACGAGTAACTGTTTTCAAAGGTATTGTATCATCTTCAACTTAATCATCACTGATATCCACAATTTCTTCTAAGATTTGGACCTCTGAACATGTAACATTGTTTTAGATGCGATTTGGACCTCTGAACATGTAACATTGTTTTAGCATATAGTTTTAATTGATGTAACGTGCCAATTACCCTATTTTATGTGTAATCCATTCTCTCTTTTTTTTCTTTTTGCTATGAAAACTTATATGTTAATTCATTATAATTGAAATGTCAATTTATTTTATTTTTTTAGTATTATTAGTTTATATAAATCGAACATTTTAAAAAAAGATAAACATAATCCCAGTCAAACCCAGTGTGGACGCAATAGTCCAGCAGCATTGTCGAAAAAGACTTATATATTAATTAATTTTATGTATTTTTAGAACAAACAGATTAAATGATCTAGGAAGTATCTAAGAAATAGTGAAGTACGTTCATTTACAATTACATAAAAAAATTAAATTATTTTATAAAATAAATTTAAACAAAAAGAAACACTTAAAAAAATGGTCGGGTGGGCGGTAGGGGGGGGGGGGCGGTGAGAGGAAGTGATGGAGTGGGGTAAGAAAAATATTTTACATTTTATTTTATAAAAGAAATATTATTTTTTGGATAATAAT
>JAJOOF010000156.1:0-24452 GCA_029582545.1 Solanum lignicaule
TTGTTCCTCTCTCGTTGGTCGAGCTACTTTGTTCCTCAAATAAGTCGGATTCGGGAGCCCCTATTAATGAACAGGGGAACGGAACCATAAACTAAGGTATTTTAATGGAAAAGTAGGTGCATCACCTACTTAAATGTGTGGCCTAAATTAAAGACACATGTTGGCTGCAAATGAAGTACAAGAAAG
The DNA here is from genome assembly GCA_029582545.1 of Solanum lignicaule. Classification (NCBI taxonomy): domain Eukaryota; kingdom Viridiplantae; phylum Streptophyta; class Magnoliopsida; order Solanales; family Solanaceae; genus Solanum; species Solanum lignicaule. The sequence goes on from JAJOOF010000156.1 coordinate 187, forward strand.
GTGGCAAAAAGAGAATCTACTAAGGCCAAAAATCTTATACAAATATCTCATTTTCAACTTATCCAAATTTAAGCTCTCAAGTTCATATATTTCTCTCTCTCAAGATGAAACAGCCACCCAATATTCCCACTAAGGTTCTTACCATTTTTCATCCTGTTTTTTTTTCAAAGCAGCCACAAGATCACCTCCTCTCCTCTACTGTTTCAAGTATATTGAACTGTTCTTCAAGGGGAGTGAACTAGAGATAGTTATAGTGTTGGCAGCCAAGGTTGTGCCACCCTCTTCCAAAGATTAAGAGAAGGTTACAAAAACAGTAATTGAAGGAGAATAACAGATTTAGATAACCAAGGTAAGGGCACTGCCACAACCTCTATTTATTAGTTTATTTGAGAATTCTAGACTTACTTGTTTTTTGCAACTCGTGGGATAGTGATTGAAAACCATAAATTTAAGTCTTTTGATTATTTTTGAGTGTTGAGGACTAATATTGTATTTATTTGTTTATGGGAGGTCATGGATGTACTTAAGAGAATGATTGCAGAAAGCTGTAGGGGGCAGATTTATAAGCTATGGTGATGCACCATTGAATTAAAGTTTTGGTAAGCTCACTGCCCCTTCCATGGGAAGGTTGTTTCGTGTAAATAACTAAAATAGACAGAATTTGTGAAAGAAAACTATCAATTAGAAGGATTATGGGCTGGCTGTCTCGATACTGTTTTGATGAGTTGAAATATCCCGAGTTGGTTGGTAAGCTGCTAATATTAGCCTTAATGATTGGTTGTTGTAGATGAAGACTATGAAGTTAAAGGACAGGTTGACACTTCGTAAACTATATGAATTGGGAATTGAGGTATGTAAGGCTATTCGATTTCCTATTTCTTTGGCATGAATCCAACACTTGCATTACAAAAAGTAAGCTTCCTAAATGCCCTTGGTAGTGACTGATCCATAGTTGCAGTTCCTACTCCCTAGAGCATTAAAGTGAGTACTCTAATATGAATTTGTTACTAAATGTACGTGCTTACTCTACCAATAATTAGCATGCAAGGTTTAAACTTGTTTCACCGTCAAAGTACCCTTGGCACGTATTTCCCTTATATAAATCAAAATGATTCTAGATTGTACATGGTACATATGTTTATATGTTGGATATATAATCTGCCCATATCTTGCCAACTTGCTTCAATTGTGTATTCTGTCATATATGTCATCATTTCACATGTCCATATGTTCCCTTTATTGGTTATTACTCCTATTGTGTTAGACAATAATGTTACCTCACAAGATCTTTACTTGCTCTATTGTAAACTTTATATGTAGTTACTTGGAATATGTATCCGTCCTTAAGTTGAATTTGCCCACGTTCTCCCTTGGTTGCTTGTTCATGTATACCTTGTATTTGATATTAGTTAGTGAGTATTTGGCTATCATATAGAGTTCAAATCTCTTGGCTGAATGTTAAATGTCTTCACTTAATATGCGCTTCAATTTGAGATGTCAAAATGCTTACTGACTCATATAAGCTCCTAAGTATTACGTTGGTGTCACATTTGCTTCCCACATCATTGTTATTATCGTAAGTCCATATTCATGTCTTTTGCTACTGGTCCATATTTCCAAATCTCAACAATGATTATGACCACCAAAACAGCAATCTCAAAAGAGTTATGATCTTCAAAAGAACAATCTCAAAAAAAGTTATGAACATCAAAACAACAATCTCAAAAATTAAAGAATCTAAGTGAAGCATGCTATATAATTATGGGTGGCAGCCCAGGGCCAAATGCCTAGCATGGGTCGATCCCAATTGGTATAGAAGGGTGGCAATTCAGGGGCGAAAGCCTAGCATGGGCCGATCCCAATTGATATAGAAGAGTGGCGGCTCAGGGGCGAAAGCCTAGCATGGGCCGATCCCAATTTGTAGAATTATGAGGATAGCATCTCAGGGGTTAAAATTCCTAGCATGGGTCATCCTCTTCTACCACTGATCAGCTGGTCATTGTATCATATGTCTTATAAAACTATAATGCACATAAAAGTAAATAAAATAATGTAACATACAAGATCCCACATGTACAAGCAAAGGTGGTCTCAAATCCTTATCTATTTGTATTTGGTTTCACTTGAGCTTTCATTTTACATATGGTTGTTAAGCCTTACATATTCAGTACATTCTTTCGTACTGACGTCCCTTATTTGGGATGCTGCATTTCATGCTGCAGGTACATGTACTCAACTAGTAGATCTCCCCAATAGAAACACATGATACTCAGCGGTTATTGGTGAGCTCCAGGTTGATTCGGGGCTTTTTCGAGACTTTACTATGCGTATTTTCATAGTGGTACAGTCACGGATTCCAGTAGAGGCTTTGTAGACATTGTAAAGCTATTATCTGTATTCATAGTTTCACTTGTCAAATGTATCGATTCAGCTAGTTGACATGTGTTGTATATGAAGCTTCTCATTCGTAAATCTATCAGCATAGTAGTTTACTTTCTCATCATAGGTCACTTGTAAAGCATGTGTTCATATGGTAGTTGTCCGCCTCACCTAGGGTTGGGGTGTGACATATAATGCCTTCAAACATTCAAAGCCAATCAATTTAGAAGACAAAGTATTCATCAAAACATGTTTTCTAGACAAGGCATCGGCCACCACAGTTTCCTTTCCCTTTTTGTATTGGATTACATAAGGGAAAGTTTCAAGGAATTCAATCCATTAGGCATGCCTCTTGTTCAACTTTCCTTGGGCCCGAATATGCTTTAGGGACTCATGGTCTGTCCTAATGACAAATTCTTTGGGCCACAAGTAAAGTTACCAATTACCCAAAGCCCTAATCAAGTCATACAACTCAAGATCATAAGTGGAATAATTCAAAGTACCACCTTTTAGCTTTTCACTAAAATAGGCAATGGGCTTTTGGTCTTGCATTAAGACGGCTCAAATGCCTAATTTACTAGTATCACATTCAACTTCAAATGCTTTACCAAAATCAGGTAATTGCAATAAAGGAGCGGAACTAAGCATGGATTTTAAAGCCTCGAAAACCTTGGTTTGTTCCTCTCCCCACTTAAAAGGCTTATCCTTTCGGATTACCTCTGTCAAGGGTGCTGCAATGGTACTAAAACCTTTGACAAATCGCCTATAAAAACTAGCCAGCCCATTAAGCGTCGAATATCACTTATGGATTTTGGAATTGGCCAATTCTTAATAGTATCAATTTTAGACTCGTCAACTTCAAACACTCTTGAACTCACAACAAAACCTAAGAAGGCAACTTCATCAACATAAAATGAACACTTATAAAGATTAGCATAAATTTGTTCCTTCCTAAGCACATCAAACACACATCTCAAATGCTCAACATGATCATGCATGGTCTTGCTATAAATCAAGATATCATCAAAATAGACAACCACAAACTTCCTTATAAAGGGTTTCATCACATGATTCATGAGACACATAAAGGTACTAGGAGCATTAGTGAGACCAAATGGGATCACCAACCATTCATTTAGACCAAACTTGGTCTTGAATGTGGGTTTCCATTCATCACCGGGGTTCATCCAGATTTGATGATAACCACTCCTAAGATTAATCTTTGAAAACACACAAGAGCCATTCAATTCATCAAGCATATCATCTAACCTAGGAATAGGATAACGATACATTACCGTAATCTTATCGATGGTTCGGCAGTCAACACACATGCGCCATGTCCCATCATTCTTGGAATCAATAGAACCGGCACGACATATGGACTCATGATTTCCTTCACATAAATTTTGTTGAGGAGTTCCTTAACTTGCCTTTGTAGCTCCTTGGTGTCCTCCAGATTGCTTCGATAAGCCGACTTGTTTGGCAATTGTGATCCCGGCACAAAATTAATTTGGTGCTCAATTCACCGAAGAGGGGGCAATCCTCTTGGAAGCTCCTTTGGGAAGACATCCTCATATTCCTGCAAAAGAAAGGTAATAGAATTGGGGAGAGAAGAATGAGATTAGTTAGTTTGTAGTACATGATCCCTATCAGTAATAAGGTTTAAAGAACTTCCAGACTCAATTTCCTCCCTTATCTCCTTGTAATTAGCCAACAACACTTGGCCCTTTCCCTTCAACTTCCTTCTTTCCTCCTCTTCTTGGCTCTCGGCCTCTACATGTTCCTCTTCACACTGTGTCTTTTCCTTCGACTCACTCATCCTTTTATATAAATCATTGACTTGAGAGGGGGTCATAGGATGAAGAACATATTTATGATCATTCAACACAAGTGAATACTTATTGGTTCTCCCATCGTGTTTGGTTAAACGATCATGTTGCCAAGGCCTCCCGAGTAGCACATTGTCGCTTGCATTAGGACCACATGACATAGGACCTCCTCCTGATACTTTGCAATCTTAAACTTGATCATCACTTGTCGATGCACCCTCAATTCTCCACACTCACTCAACCATTGAGGTTTGTAAGGTGTAAGCATGCTTAGTTGTAGGAAGTTTTAAGAATTCCACTAATGTGGTGCTAACAACATTTGCACAACTCATGCTATCGATGATTAAGGAACACATATTATCCTTGATGAAGCATTTGGAGTGAAATAGATTCTCTCTTTGGCTCAGATCATCCAAGGCCTTACTAACCATTGCTCGTCTCACCACATATAAAGGAGCAACACTCTCTCCTTCTTTGACACAAAGGTTTGGTTCCTCTTCTTTCCCATCTTCAAGTTCGTCCTATTCTTGAGGATCTTCCTCAGATTCACCTGTTGGCTCTTCCTCAACACTGAGATATACCTCTCCTCCTTGCACTAGAGCGATCAATCGGTTGGGACACTCATGCATTATATGACCCCATCCCCTACACTTCTGACGTTGAATACCTTTAGGGAACTTGGTTGGGTCAGTGATACCTTTGTTTCTAGGTGGGTACTTTGGAGTGTTTCCTTCGAAGGGCATTTTAACATCCGAACCCTTGTTCTAAGCCGACGATGTTTGAGCTCCCCCTTTGTTCTTGCTCCAAGAATTGGAAGATGAAGTCTTGTAGTTAGCCACCTTCTCCTTCTTTTATTCTAGCTATATCTCATGGGCGGCCTCAAAGGCATCATTCAAAGTAGCAAACCTATGAAGGGTCATCTTAGAAGAAATCTCTTTGGTCAACCCTACCTTGAAGCGAATCACGGCATGCTCTTCAATTTCCCTATATTCCAGCTTCATGACTATGTTTTGGAACTTGTCATGATATGCTTCAACACTTTTTCTTCCTTGCCTCAAGTTATATAATTTGGCAAGTAATCCTTGGCGGTATCTTTCCGGCACGTATTTAGCTCTAATCAACCTTTTCAACTTTGGCCATGGTGGAGGATGACCTTCTTGGACAATTAAATGATACCTCTTCATGTATTCCCACCATGTGATAGCATGATACAATTCTCACAAGAGAAAAAAATATAATATGTGGAAATCGAAAGACAATAAAGTAAAGATAGATAGACACACAAGAGGAAACAAAAGGCAACCAAAGGGTTAAACCCAATGACCTCGATTAGTTGATCCAACTATAGCACCTAACTCTTACAATGACCTCAAGGGAATCGATATCCCAAGCAACCAACATTTTTAACAAAGTTCAACAAAAGCTTAACCAAGCTCTCAACACTCAAACATGAGTTTTCAGTTTTTAACATTCAAAATCTTCTAAGTCTAAAAAGGAAACCTAACCAGCTATTTATAGATTTTAGGATAAAAGGCCCAAAAGTGACCCGAAAGACAAAAGGGCGAGCCAAGTCGGGCTCGCCTAGTCACTTGGCGATGCGCCGACCTGGTCGGCGAGCTTCTTTGCAATTCTTCAGTCTCTAGCCACGTTTTGTAACATTAGGTGGACTGGGGCCATCACCTAAGCCATTGGGCGATGCGCCAAATAGACCCTGCTTACCGAAATGGACTTCTTCAGCAATTTTAAAGGCATGAAAGTCCTTGCTTGTCAGCAACACCATCTCGAGCACCTCCATCTTCATGAATAACCCTTGAATCCTTTGAAGGACTTGAGCTGAGCTTCTAGTAATGTAACACCCCGTATTCTACGTTTACTAGTTCTATTTATATGATGCTTATAATTTCCTTGTGGTATATAGTTATGGACAGGGTTTCCTATGCAACTAGTGACAATAGAATAGGTTTAAAGTGAACTTTCTGTAAATTTTAATGTGACCCAATTAAGTTGAAATGGATGGAAGTTGTATCAGTCGGTATTACGCATATGGTTGTTATATTCTTATGTGTACTGCATGTTAACTCCAACGGGAGGATTTAAAGAGACAGTAAGGTGGTAATTGGGCTTAAAATTGAAAGTTAAGTGCTATGTTAAATCAAAAGGGATTATTATTTAGAAAATGGAATAAAATAAGTGAGTTGCTTGATTGACTTAACTAAGCTAATAGGTGGCAAGTAGGTGCATCACCTACTTTGACTTATTGACCAGTCTAAAGGACCAAGTAGGTGCATCACCTACTTGAGGTATATGGATCTAGTTAAAAAGGCCAAGGATTATGGATCAAATTGGGCCTATGATAATGGACTCACTTGAGGCCCAAAATAATTAAAATAAAAGGAAAATGAAATTTAAGCCCAGCAGCCAAATCTGTCAAGGCCCAATATTTAAGCCCAAGTGAAAGCAAGTAGGTGCATCACCTAGTTTGACCTTTTGAGCTGCTTGATGTACATAAGAAGGTGCATCACCTACTTGACCAATTAGTGGTTGAAAATGAAGCTTTCTAGAGGATATTCTTAAAGGTGAAGAAAGCTCAATATAAGATATATTGGCTGCTATTCTCACTCATTTTAACACACAATATTGAGGATTAACTCCATCTCTCTATCTCTCTTTTCTCTTAAGGATTAAAACAGCAGCCTTAAAGTTCTTCTAGGGTTCTTGAAGAAACCCTCATCTCTGCAAGACAAGGTAAGTGAAAACACTTATAAATTTAGCTTAATTCTCCCATGGATGATTAGGAAAACATGTTATTCATGCTCAAGTATAAGTATAAAGGTATAATATTTTCAGAAGCTACTGCTCACTTCCTTGGTTATTAAGATACTTTTCTCTTCTTCTTTGGTTTAAGTGTGAAGGGAAGTTGGAGTTCTTGAAAATTCCAAGTTAAAAGGGAAAGTTACATAAATTAAGGTAAGGTGACTGCTCTATTTTTTTGTCCTCCTTATGTATGAGTTTGAGTGAGGAATTATGGGTGTGATGTCATAAAGAAATCAACGGGGTGGTTAGTTCAATAATTGATTGTATGATAAAAAAATATTTGAGGCTATTTTATGTGTATTGTTGTTGGTGCGGCTTGGGTAATCTTGGAAAATAAAATATATTGTATGTATTGGGCAGAAAAGGAGGATGTGGTGATACACATTATTTTAAGGGCTGTATGGGCTCATTATCCGTCAAGTTACCTACTGTTTTATGAGGCTTACGGTGTGATAACTGCTAATTTTAGCTTATCATAACTTATATTGTAGATTAAAACCTAAAATGGGAGGCTGAATCGTGATAGTTGTATTGATCAGAGGATAAGGTATGTAAGGCTATTTAATTTCCTATTTCTTTGGCATGAATCCAACACTTGTATTACGTAGTAAGTTTTCTAAGTGACTTGGTAGTGTGACTAATCCATAGTTACAGTTCCTACTCCCTAGAGCATTAAAGTGAATACTCCAATAAGAGTTTATTACTTAATGTACGTGCTTACTCTACCAAATATTAGCATGCAAGGTTTTAACTCATTTCATCGTCAAAGTACCCTTGACACTTATTCCTCTTATATAAATCAAAATGATCCTATATTACACATGGTACATATCTTTATATGTTGGATATACATATATATTACCTTTTCACATGTTCATATGTTCCCTTTATTTGTTATTACTCCCATTGTGTTAGACTATAATGTTACCTCACAATATCCCTACTTGCTCTATTATACATTTTATATGTACTTACTTGCAATATGTATCCGTTCATATGTTTAATCTGTCCACATTCTCCCTTGGTTCCATGTTCATGTATACCTTGTATTTGATATTAGTTAGTGAGTATTTGACTATCATATATAGTTCAAATCTCTTGGTTGAATGTTAAATGTCTTCACTTCATATGTGCTTGAATTTGACATGTCAAAATGCTTACTGAGTCATATAAGCTCCTAAGTATTATGTTGGTGTCACATTTGCTTCCCATGTCATTTGTTATTATCATAAGTCCATATTCATGTCTTCTGCTACTGGTCCATAGTTCCAAATCTCAACAATGATTATGACCACAAAAATAACAATCTCAAAAGAGTTATATGATCATCAAAAGAACAATCTCAAAAGAGTTATGAACATCAAAACAACAATCTCAAAGATTAAAGAATATAAGTGAAATAATTATGGGTGGCAACCTAGGGGAAAATGCCTAGCATGGATCGATCCCAATTGGTATAGAAGGGTGGCAGCTCAAGGGTGAAATCCTAGCATGGGCCGATCCAAATTAATATAGAAGGGTGGCAGCTTAGGCGCGAAAGCCAAGCATGGGCCAATCCCAATTTGCGGAATTATGAAGACAGCATCCCATGGATTAAAATGCCTAACATAGGTCATCCTCTTCTACCACTGATCAGTTGGTCATTGTATCATATATCTTATAATGTTATAACGTACATAAAAGTAAAGAAAAGAATGTAACATACCGGATTCCACAAGTATAAGCAAAGGTGATCCCAAATCTTTATCTATTTGTATTTTATTTCACTTGAGCTCTCATTTTACCTATGGTTGTATTATTCCTTACATATTCAGTACATTCTTGCATACTGACGTCCCTTATTGGGGACGCTGCATTTCATGCTGCAGGTACAGGTACTCAACTAGTAGATCTCCCCAAATAGAAGCACATGATACTTAGCTGTTGTTGGTGAGCTCCAGGTTGATTCTGGGCTTTTTCGAGTCTTTACTATGCTTATTTTCATAGTGGTACAGTCACGAATTCCAGTAGAGGCTTTGTAGACATTGTAAAGCTATCATTTGTATTCATAGTTTTAGTTGTCACATGTATCGGTTCAACTAGTCGACATGTGTTGTGTATGAACCTTCTCATTAGTAAATCTATCAGCATAGTAGTTTACTTTCTTATCATAGGTCACTTGTAAAGCATATGTTCATATGGTAGTTGTCTGCCTCACTAGGGTAGGGGTGTGACAAAAGTGGTATCAGAGCAGTTCATCCTAGGGAGTCTACAAAGCCATGTCTAGTAGAGCCTTACCTATGAATGTGTTGCACGCCACATTTATAATTAGGGGGCTACTTGGACATTTAGGAAATGTTACCTTTCTTCATAATCCAGAACATTCGATAGAGCAAAATTATGAAGTCAATTTCCACTTGTACCTGATCATGTTATTCATATTATGCTTACTATGGTTAAGGATCGTAAAAGTGTCAACATGTAACATACAGAGAGGATCTTAAGTTACCAAAATTTAGACTAGATTGAGCTCATTTTAATCGACCGTCTCACTCTATATGGTATGTAAAGGCCTTTGTTATTTACATTTTAAGTTGCATTTGTACCCTTTGTATCACATTGGTTCAATTGAGAAAGATATAGTATATGCTTAAAAAATGATTGGTTACCTAGTTACATATATGAGCTGTAGTATTTCCAGGCACATCTTCTTAGGAGGATGTAACCAACTCTTGAGTTCTATATTTCCTCCATACTTATAGGATCTATTCTTATAGAGGACACTTGTTCTTAGTCTGTGATATCCATAGAATTTTCAGCGTTACACATGTTCTCGAAATTGATGATGTTGAACCAGCTTCTTTTAGCTGGAAGAAGGCAGTGGCACAATTTGATAGGTGGATGTATCAGTGCAATAGTGTTACTAGAAATACCCCTAATTGGCTGACAAGGCCCAAATTCTCACCATATATTATCCTGAGTATGTTAATATTTGGCTTTTATATGGCATGTGCCAACAACCCCGAGTAAGTACTAATAACATTTTTATTCTTTTCATGGTTATAAAACTTAGGGATATGTGTGCCAATTGCTGAAAATGATATATGTATGATAGTTCCTATTATGATCTATGTTTTGGCTACAGAGGATTAGGATGTGACTAAAGGGTAAGGTTAACAAAAGGAAAAATTGATTGGTTAGACCTAAGTTGTGATTAGTCAGGTTGTACATAGTGGGATTAGAGTGCATGAAGCTACTAGTTTTGATCAAAAGGTACTTGTTAGATAGGAAGCATGTGAGAATGAAGCTAGAATTACACAGGCCGAATATGTATGTAGAGCTTTTAGTTAGAAAGATATGGGATACGTCAAATTCCCTAAACATAGGAGTAGGGGTGATATGAGGATGCTATAGAGGAGTAAGATAGGTAATTATGAAAGAGAGGTTGCTAAGTGTATGAGGAAATAAAAAGGTATCAACTCTTCAACCCTAACGAGTTATAATGGCACACCAGGGAACAACTTTGTGAACAGGTTAGACAGAAAAGTCATTCTAGTATTGATTCAAGTCATGATAACAAAAAAAAGGGGAATAGAAAGGTTACCTAGATAGAAGCTACATGGACCTAGTTCATCTATATCATTAGTACAAAAGATAAGTAGAGCATTATACACATGTATAGAGTTCCATCAAATTGAATAGGGCTACTACAGGATTCATTTAATATATGCATGTAGTAATTCGTCAGTCATAGTCCAGTTAAGGGAGAGGAAAAATTGATCACATGCTAGTTGTTCTTATTTGCTATCATGCATGGGAAAAGAATCGGAGAACCCTCACTTATTATAAAAAAAAAGAGGAAATCTATTAGTATGACCAGACCTATCTAGTTAAGCCCAAAGCGGCTAACTCTAAGACGTTATGAATCATAATACAACTTTAGTACCTGACATTTACATGTTATTGGAATTCAGGTTTTATGGTGCATTCAAGCTTCACTATTTATTTTCTATTATGAACTTCAAAAGGCACCAGTTATTGAACTTGATATAACACAAGCTAGTAACGAAGGTAAAATTGGCCTCGGCCTCCTACTCCAATAGATGAACTATTGAGGATTATTTTTTCTATCTTGACTGTACTATTTATATTGACCTAGAAGGAAGCCAACTTCCAATAGAAGAACACCTATAAGAATTCTTAACCATATCTATTGAGATGTCATGCTAGACTTGTCTATACGTGTTTTAGATTAGCTTATGGATTTTGGATAGTCCTATTTACAATAGGAACTCTCGTAAATCTCTATATGAAATTCCAAGATTAATCGAACTATCAAGTGCACCTATCATTCGAGGATGAATGATCATAAGGAGGGGTGGAGGAAGTAACACCTCGTATTCTACGTGTACTAGTTCTATTTATATGACGCTTATACATTTCCTTGTGGTATATAGTTATGGACTCAGTTTCTTATGCAACTAGTGACAATAGAATAGGTTTAAAGTGAACTGTCTGTAGATTTTAATGTGACCCGATTAAGTTGAAATCGATGGAAGTTGTAACAGCCTATATTACACATATGCTTGTTATATCCCTTTTGATTTAACATAGCACTTAACTTTCAACTTTAAGCTCAATTACCACCTTACTGTCTCTTTAAATACGGGATTAAGAGGCTTATTGGTTTCAAGCAAAAGGAGGGTCCTATTACTTACCTTGAATGCCCTTTGTACATTAGCAGGCCAAGAATAATTTATTTTTCTGATCTTATCAACAAAGTGGTTAACAGAATTACAAGTTGGAAGGCAAAGATCTTGAGCTATGGAGGCAGAAATACTTTAGTCAAGCATGTGTTACAGTCCCTTCCCATTCACTTAATTTCTGCTATCTCTCCTCCCTCTACTATTATCAAACAAATTCAAAGCCTTATGGCTGATTTTTTCAAAGGATGGAAAAGTGACAGGAAAAAATATCATTGGTCCTCATGGAAGAATTTGAGTTTTCCATATGAGAAAGATTGTATTGGTATGAGAAATCTTAAAGATGTGTGCATGGCTTTTAAATATAAGCAATGGTGGATCTTTAGATCAAAACACACTCTTTGGGGGGAATTTTTTAGAGCTAAATATTGTCAGAGATCCAATCCTATCAGCAAGAAATGGGACACTGGTGAGTCCCTAACCTGGAAACACTTAATGCATAACAAATTGAAGATTAAGGAGCACATACACTAGAAAATCAATTCAGGAACTTGTTTTTTTCTGGTGGGACAATTGGCTAGGAGTTGGGGCCTTAGCTAACTTCTCTAATAAAAGCAACATGTTCAACAACAGTACAGTGGCTGACTTCCTGATTAAGGGCAAACGGAATATGGAGATGGTGATACAGCAGGCCTCTAACAGTATGGTAACTAGCGTCCTAGATACTCACATTCAGTACCAGCAAGGAACCCTTGATCAAGCAGTGTGGAAACCTAATTCTGATGGAAATTTCACTTGTTCCTCTGCCTGGAATGATTTCAGGGAAAAAAGGAATAAGACTCAGTTTTATGCCTTTATTTGGCATAAAAACATCCCTTTTAAATTTTCCTTTTTGTTGTGGAGGGCATTAAAGGGTAAGCTACCTACTAATGAAAAAAATTCTAGATTTGGCATTGATCGGCAGCATGTTTTTGCTATGACAGACCAGGTTGGGACACTATTGACAACATCTTCAACACTGGCCACTTTGCAACACATGTATGGAGATATTTTGCTATGCATGTTGGGATCAATACGGATCACACTCCCCTTACTCATCTAATCATGAGATGGTGGTCGACCAAGTACAACAATGAAGCTCACAAGTTAATTCTCCAAGCTACTCCTAGATTCATCTATTGGAATATTTGGAAGAACAGTTGTGCTGGGAAATATGGAGGAAAACAGTCCAATGCCTCTATAGTTAAAAGTATACAGTTTACAAAGACAATTACAAGCTATGACTACCACTTTCCCCTACATCAAATGGCCCTCGAATTGGAAAGACTTGATCAAGCAGGGAGAGAAATGTTTTCGTGATACTAAGGTGCTTATGGTGTCTTGGCAAAGACATCCTGAACAATGGGTGAAACTAAATACAGATGGTAGTGCTTTAAGTAAGCCTGGAAGAATTGGTACATGAGGTATTATCAGAGAACACAATGGTGAAATGATCTTAGCTTTTGCTACCCCACAGGGAGAAGGAACCAACTACCAATTTGAAATAGGAACAACCATAGTTGGCATGACCTTGTTACTTCAACTAGGCTACAGGAGTGTCATTTTGGAGGTGGACTCACAACTATTTGTGGACTGGATCATGCTCAAAGTTAAACCTCCATGGAGTATTAACACACAGGTACAACAGCTCCAAAAGCTCATCAGGCAGACTCACAACTTTAGATGCAAACATACCTTCAGAGAAGCCAACTTTGTTGCCGTTTCCCTATCAAAACAAAGTCACAAGATTACAAGTCGTCAAATATATTGCAGCAATCAACAATTATCAAAGGAAGAAAGAGCCTACTACCAACTAGACTTGCTTGAGATGGCAAGTTTCAGGAGAAGGAAAATTAAGAAGATCAAATAACCCCCCTCAGTTTGGGTCCAACTTTTTCAACCTAGCTATGGTTAAAAAATTATAGCTTTTTTGAATAGGCATAGGTTTTATCTTTTTTGTTGTTGTAAGGGGAGAGTCTCCCTTATTTATGTTTCCTAGATTATTTGTATCGAGAGGAGCCCTCTCTTTTAGGTTCTTAGTTTTTAGGTTTCCTTTTTTAGTATGTGGAGTTGATTATCATTAGTAGGAAGGTTGACTGATGAACCACCATAGGATCGGAGGTTAGGTTTATGTCCCCCTCCTTGTATTTATTGTGTTTTATTTATGCTGAGGCCTAGAGGTGTTGCTAAGCCCCTGACCCACCCAAGGGTCGTAAAAAAAAACCTAAACACTAAACGAAAACCCGAAACCCTAAACTATAAACCCTAATCCCTAAATCATAAACCCTAAACCCTAATCCCTTAACCCGAAACTCTTAATCCTAAACCCTAAACCCTTAACTGATGTAATTCCTATAACGGAATCACACTAAAATGTGGAAATCAAAAGATGGAAATTAAAAGATAGATAGATAGACACACAAGAGGAAATAAAAAAGCAACAAAAAGGTATAGTAAACCCAATGAGCTATATTCATTAATCCAACTATAGCACCTAATTCTTACAAAGACCTCAAGGGAATCGATATCCTAAGCAACCAATGTTTCTAACAAAAGGCAACAAAAGATTAACCAAGCTCTTAACACTCAAACATGAGTTTTCAGTTTTCAACATTCAAAATAATCCAAGTCTATAATGAACCCAAACTAGCTATTTATAGTTTAAGGATTAAAGGGCCCAAAAGTGACCCAACTGTCGAAGGGCGAGCCAAGTCGGGCTGGCGAAGTGGGTTGGGCGATGCGCCGATCTAGTCGGCGAGTATTCCTACGTAGTCTCAGCTCTAGCAACATTCTAGAATATTAGGCGAACTTAGGCCATCACCTAGTCTCTTGGGCAATGCGCCAAGTGGACCCTGTTCACCAAAGGTGCCTTTTACAATCTTGAACGCATCAAATCCTTGCTTGTCATCAATACCATCTTGAGAACTTCCATCTTCATGAATAACCCCTACATCCTTTAAATGTCTTAAGCTTGGCCTCTAGTAAATGGCCTTGATGTAATCTGTATTACATCATTCTCTCCTTCTTGAAAGGAATTTGTCCTCAAATTCAACGGATCATCATAATCAACAGTTGAGAAAGGGGACAGGTCGCACACATTGAAAGTGTTGTACACTTAGTATTCTGAAGGAAGGGCAACCTTGTAAGCGTTGTCGTTGTGCTTGGGAATTGGTCCATCACCCCTCAACATCAGCTTTGTCTTGCGGTGGGTAGTAAATCGCTCCTTGCGAAAGTGCACTCATACTGAATCACTCGGTTCAAACACGATCCTCTTACGGCCCTTGTTAGCCTTTTTGGCTACATCTTGGTTCTTCTTCTCTAAGTGCAACCGCACCTTTTCGTGAATTTTCTTCATGGCTTCAGCTCGCTTACTCCCATCTACGCTTATCACAACATCTTGAGAAAGATGAGTGAGATCTAAAGGGGTGAGGAGGTTAAAACCATAAACCACTTTAAAACGGAGTCATGCCAATAGTTCTATGAATAACTCGATTATACGCAAATTCAACTAAAGGCAAATGTTCCTCCCACGAGGCCAACTCTCCATGCACTATGTCACGAATCATAGAACCCAAGGTCCTATTCACAACTTCACTTTGGTTATTAGTTTGTGGGTGACAAGAAGTTGAGAACAACAACTTAGTATCATGTCTACCCCACAATTCCTTCCAAAAGTGACTAAGTAATTTTGGATCCCTATCACTTACAATGATTTGAGGAATTCCATGCAATAAAACAAAATGCTCAACAAACAAAGATGCTACATTGGTAAGCATCATCATATTTATGACATGGAATGAAATGAGCCATCTTTGAAAATCAATCAACAACAACACAGATGTTATCTTTACCTCTTTCGGTCCTTGGCAAACCCAAAACGAAGTCCATTGAAATATCAAGCCAAGGTCTTTGAGTGGTGGGGAGTGGAGTGTATAAATCATGGGGAAGAAGGCGCGACTTAGCACATCGACATTCAACACATTGACCACAAATTCGAACAAAATCTTTATGCATATTAGGCCAATAAAATTGTTCCTGAAGAATTCGCCTAGTTTTGTTAATACCAAAATGACCCATTAAACCACCATCATGTGCCTCCCCCACAAATAGTTCTCTCCAAGAGCTCATGGGCACACAAAGTCTCTTGCCTTTGAAAAAGAAACCATCAAACTTGGAATAGGGAGTAGAAGAACTATCCCTCATTCACCCTCTCCTAGTCCTCACAATCTTTGAAGATTTGAGCAAACACGGGATCCTTGGGACACAATGCCTTCAAGCATTCAAAAGCAATCAGTTTGGGACACAAAGTATTTATTAACACATGTTTTCTAGACAAGGCTTCAGCCACCACATTTTCCTTCCCCTTTTTGTATTGGATTACATAAGAGAAAGTTTCAAGGAATTCAATCCATTTGGCGTGCCTCTTGCTCAACTTTCCTTGGGCCCGTATATGATTTAGGGACTCATGGTTAGTCCTAATGACAAATTCCTTGGGCCACAAGTAGTGTTGCCAATTACCCAAAGCCCTAGTCAAAGAATACAATTCAAGATCGTAAGTGGAGTAATTCAAGGTAGCACCTTTTAGCTTTTCACTAAAATAAGCAATGGGATTTTGGTCCTGCATTAAGACGGCTCCAATGCCTACTTTACTAGCATCACATTCCACTTCATACATTTTATCAAAATCAGCCTCGAAAGCTTTGGCTTGTTCCTCTCCCCACTTAAAAGGCTTATCCTTTCGGATTACCTCTGTCAAGGGGGCTGCTATGGTACTAAAACCTTTGACAAATCGCCTATAAAAACTACCCAACCCATGAAAGCATCTAACATTGCTTACGGATTTCGGAATTGGCCAATTCTTAATAGCATCAATTTTAGACTCATCAACTTCAACCCCTCTTGAACTCACAACAAAACCCAAGAAGACAACTTCATCAACATAAAATGAACACTTATCAAGATTAGTATAAAGGTGTTCCTTCCTAAGCACATCAAACACACATCTCAAATGCTCAACATGATCATGCATGGTCTTGCTATAAATCAAGATACCATCAAAATAGACAACCACAAATTTTCCTACGAAAGGTTTCATCACATGATTCATGAGACGTATAAAGGTACTAGGAGCATTAGTGAGATCCAAAGGCATCACCAACCATTCATACAGATCAAACTTGGTCTTGAATGCAATTTTCCATTCATCAACGGGGTTCATCCGGATTTGATGATAACCACTCCTAAAATCAATCTTTGAAAACACACAACAGCCATTCAATTCATCAAGCATATCATCTAACCTAGGGATAGAATGATGATACTTTATCATAATCTTGTTGATGGCTTGGCAATCAACAAACATGCGCCATGTTCCATCTTTCTTTCGAACCAATAGAACCGGCACGGCACATGGACTCATGCTCTCCTTCACATAACCTTTGTTAAGGAGTTCCTCAATTTCCTTTGTAGCTGCTTGGTTTCCTCCGGATTGCTTTGATAAGTCGGCTTGTGTGGCAATTGTGATCCCGACACAAAAATAACTTGGTGCTCAATTCCCCGAAGAGGGGGCAATCCACTTGGAAGCTCCTTAGGAAAGACATCCTCATAGTTCTGTAAAAGAAAGGAAATAGAATTGGGAAGAGAAGAATGAGATTGGTTAGTTTGTAGCACATGATCCTTATGTGTGATAAGGATCAAAGAACTTTCAGACTCAATTTCCACCCTTATCTCTTTGTAATTAGCCAACAATACTTGGCCTTTTCCTTTCAACTTCCTCCTCTCCTCCTCTTATTGGCTCTCAGCATCCTCATGTTCCTCTTCGCACTTATTCTTCTCCTTGACTCACTTATCCTTTGATATACATCATTGACTTGCGAGGGTGACATATGGTGAAGAACATACTTATGATCATTCAACCCAGGTGAATACTTGTTGGTCCTCCCATCATGTTTGGTTGAACGATCATGTTGCCAAGGCCTTCCAAGTAGCACATGACAAGTTTGCTTTGGGACCACATCACATAGAACCTCATCTTGAACTTGATCATCACTTGTCGATGCACTCTCAATTCTCCACACTCACTCAACCATTGAAGCTTGTAAGGTGTAGCATGCTTAGTGGTAGGAAGTTTCAAGAATTCCACTAAAGTGGTGCTAGCAACATTTGCACAAATCTCACTATCAATGATTAAGGAACACACACTATCCTTGATGAAACTCTCTATCTGGCTCGGATGATCCATGGCTTTACTAATCATTGCTCGCCTCACCACATATAGAGAAATGACACTCTCTCCTTCTTTGACACAAAGGTCTGGTTGCTCATCTTTCCCATCTTCAAACTCATCCTCTTCTTGAGGCTCTTCTTCACAATCACTTGCTGGCTCTTCCTCAACACTAAGATAGATTCCCCCTCCTTGCATTAGAGCATTTAATCAATTGGGACAGTCACGCATTATATGACCCCATCCTCTACATTTGTGACATTGACTACCTTTAGGCAACTTTGTTGGGTCAGTGATACCTTTGTCTCTTGGTGGGTACTTTGGAAACTGGAAATGCACCATCATAATTCGGCAATCTACCGTGGTATAAGAAGAAGCTAACCAATCCATACCCATTATAACATCAAAATCTACCATTTCTAGGTCAACAAGATCAGCCAATGTATCACGATCACAAACAGTTACAATGCAATTACGATAAACCCTTCTAGCTATAATAGACTCACTAATCGGTGGAGATACTTCAAATGGCTTCACTAATAATTCTCGTGTTCTTTTGAACTTTCTAGCACTCAATGGAGTAACATATGACAATGTAGATCCCGGATCAAGTAATGCATATACATTATGTGAAAAGATGGACAATGTACCTGTAACCACGTTCGGCGAGGCTTCCAAATTTTGTCGATCCTCTAGAGCATATGTGCGATTCTGAACTCCACTAGAATTAGTTGCTCCCCTAGCTCCTCTGTCAAGATTAGTAGGCATTTGTCCCCTACCTAAAGAAGGTGTTGATGATGAGGATGCAATAACTGATCTAGTAGGTTGTGCCACACCACCCATACCCCTACGAGGGCAATTTCTCATCATATGACCCGGTGTACCACACCAAAAACAAACATTTGTCCCAAACGGACATGCACCTAAATGATTTCTTCCACATTGTTTACAAGACTGTCGAGGAGGTCTTGATTGGCTCATACTTTCCTGCTCTTGGTACCCAGTTGTTGGTGAACCTTGGCTTTCACCTCTTTGCCCAAACTGATTTCCCCTAGACTCTTGAAATCGAGGTGGGGCACTACATTTAGAGTAGGAAGATTATGGCCTAGGCGATCTGTTAAAGAACCGAGGCCTAAACTCTCATTGGGATGGTGTAAACTGCCCCATGGATCTAGCCCTCTTAAAATGCCCTGTTTCTGATTCTTGTGTCCTTCTTCTTTGCCTTTGATCCTCCAACTTTTGCGCAAAATCTTGCATCCTTGCTATATCCATATCTTTATTTAACGAAGCAATGGTACAATCTCTAATCAGATATGAATATAATCTATCCACATATCGATGAACTCTATCCTCTATAGTAGCTACTACAATAGGAGCATACCTAGACAAGCAATTAAATTTGAGACTGTACTCTCTCACGCTCATACTTCCTTGGTGGAGATTTAAGAACTGATTCGCATGGGTCTCTCGGATCTCCAATGGAAGGTAATGGTCAAGGAACGCCCTTTTGAACTCTTTCCATGTAGCTGAAGGAGCATATGTTCTCCTAGATTGCTTCCAAGCACCATAACACAATATAGCCACACCCTTTAATTTATATGCTGCTAGCTCGAGCGCTTCTTAACCACTTACATGCATAACCTCAAAACTGCGTTGGATCTGATCTATAAAGTCCTGTGGATCTTTATTAGGATCTGACCCGGTGAATGATGGAGTGTCCAAATTAATGAAATCATGTATCAGCGTGCCAGCTGCTCTATCTACACCACTAGTACCTGCAACTAGACCTTCTTGCCTTTGGCCGTGGCCAGCAACTATAAGAGTCAATAATTGGAGTGCGTTCCTCAAATCTTGCTCGGTAGCATTAATAAGGGGCTCTTGAGGAGCAGCTTCCCTCCTTAGATTTTCTGGAGATGGAGGGGTCGGGGAAGTTTGTGATAGAGACTCATCTTGAGCCTCACCTTGAACAACTTGACTAGGTTGTGGTTGGCTGGTCCCTTCTTTAGTAGCCACATCTACTCGCTTACTAGTACTTTTACTCCTTCTCGTAATCAGCATCTTTGCTATAGTAAAACAATTTAGAAATTAGATATGATTCGCCTACAACACTGGTTCTGTCGCACGATTTAAGAAATGAAAGAAAGGAGAAAACTCCTACATATCTTGTGGCCTCCTGTTTATAAATGTGGTGCACAACACATCCATAAGCAAGACTCTGCATAGACACGGCTTTGTAGACTCCGAAGGATGACCTAATCTGATACCACTTTTGTCACGCCTCAAATCCCATTAAAACTTACAGGCACCCGATGCCTTAAAGGCCCGAGAGAACAACATGTAACCTCTGCTTACTACGCAATAACTATGACCATCTTGTGACAAGTTCACATAGGATGCAGCGATACGAACCAGCAAAAGTAAACCCAAAACCTATATACAAGACTTGGCCGTTGAGGCCACAATTTGTTAAGAAGTAACTGAATCATATATATAAGTCTACAAAGCCTCTAAAAGATGGAAAACCTTAGAGTAGGTCGGGACAGACCCCGCCTTACTCTTAAATACGATACAATACCAAACCAAAAATAGTTGAGTGTGTGTGCTCCTACTGAGGAGGTCTACTAGCTGAAGTACTTGTGCCTACAGCATGAAATGCAGCGTCCCCCGCGAGGGACGTCAGTACGAGAAAATGTACTGAATATGTAAGGCAATAACATATATAAATAAGAGTTCGAATGAAACTGAGTGTCAATACATGTGTGCATAAATCAAAACAGAAGATGTCATGCCCCGAGATCTCCCCCTAGGCGTAACACGGCGTACTTGACCCCGAAGGGGTCTTATACAAGACCTTAGCATATTCGCCATTGCATATAGACATTGACTAATGCGGAAATTTAAAACTTTTCAACATCAATGTCAAAGCATCTCATAATAGAAAATAGAAAGTAGAATGTCTAGACATCATCATCTCAATCAAAACCATCTAAGTACACATATGAATCTCAAATAGGGACCATAGCCCTTTTACAACAAAATTATCTCAAAATGATAAGTACATAAGAAGTCTAGTAGTCTATTACAATATAAGGAATATAAGTGTCATAATGTGTGTCCTCGGAACTTGAGGACATACCAAAAAGTTTTGGAGAAAATCTAAGTCCAAGCTTGAATCTCTTAGTAGCGTAATC
This sequence comes from Solanum lignicaule, assembly GCA_029582545.1. NCBI lineage: Eukaryota > Viridiplantae > Streptophyta > Magnoliopsida > Solanales > Solanaceae > Solanum > Solanum lignicaule. The sequence goes on from JAJOOF010000156.1 coordinate 21,344, forward strand.
ACTTCCCGGAACCTACACTTAGTAGAAAAAGGAAGAAATATGGGTTAGCACAATCAATTGTACAAAGTATGGAAGCCATGCAATTAAAACCATTTAAATCATGCACAAAAGGGACCTTTAGTTGAAAATATGCTACTTCACGTTAAAAGCCATAATGCATATTCAAGAAGCATTTAGCCAATCGACATTACAAGATAAAGAACCATTCATGATCATAATAAGAAGTAATAACATATACCTTACATATTTGAGTTCCATTTACAACATACCATCATAAGACACTACCCATGACCCCCTTTCAAGTTCACTTGTGCAATGTACATATGAAGTCCCTTACCCCCATATATACTAAGTAAAGCCATCAAGAAGACACAAGTGTAATCACATACATAATTCACATCATAACAGATGAAACCAACCTTAACATAATTCATACCTTACCATATATAAAGGACTCACACAAGAACTCCCCAAAGAACCCACTTGTGCAATGCATAGGTAAAGTTCCATACCCTCACCTATACTAAGTAGTATCCCTCAAGTAGTCCTAGTTAGAGTTCATAAGTCATTTACATTGGTCATATTCATACATTAGGTCATCTTCTTAAAACATAGGGATATTAGAAATTACCAACATAGACCATGTGAGTTTCATGGAATCCGGTGTTCTACTCCCACATCGAAAAGAGAGTGTTCCACTTGCCAAGGTAGAACTAACATAATAGCATCTAGGTGGATCCACTAGCTAATACCTATATGGGAAAACATAGTTATGGAACAAGGAGATTGCTACTAGAAACCCGTACTTGCTAAACGTAAAAGGTATCCATCTCATGAGACAACATATATATTGGGAACCCATACTTGCTAAACATAAAAGGAACCCATATGGGAAGCTGGACTTGCTAAACGTAAAAGCTTCCATCTCATATTCACGTTCACTCGGTGCTAAGCACAATTCCCTTTTTCTAAAGTAGTATTAGGCCTTTACTTACACATTAGTTCAATAAGGAGTGTATTAGGGACTCAACCCATCATTCATCATATATCTCACAAGTTCTAAGATGATAATAACCTTTCAGCGTAGAATCATCAACATATAATAATGTTCATTCATAACATAGTCATATAGTGTTCATGAGATTTACCTTCTATTCATCATACCAACACTACCATAATCATAGCTTAACATTCATATTTGTATCATAGCATACATTGTCAAGACTTGGGTTGTAGGGAAGAGGAAACATAACTCACTCACTACAATTCATAATCAAGTAGCACCTCCACCATAAGTGGATCAACAAATTCAATATATAAACATTCATCAATTTGACAATCTTCATTCATAACTTTCAAAGATCACATCAAGATTCAACCCTAATTCAATGATAATCATTCATCATATAGAGCAACATCATAATATCATAATGAATTCCACAATTACATATTAGATTCTCATCCTTCATTCACCATTAAAGTCATACTAGGGTTTAAAGTGAGCAAGAAGGAGAATTCATGGGTCTTGTGGGGATTTGTTCAAAACCCATCAACATGACATTAATTCATCCACAAATCATCATATACACACATAATTAATTATTATAATCCAATGAAAACACATTTGTAAAGTGACCACGAAATTGAGAGAAAACCTAGAATATGGGGAACTTTGAAATCCAATTTTGAGAGGGCCTCTTGGGGAGAAGATCCCAAGACTGAAGAGCAACCATACCTTGGTTGATCCCTTGAGAATCAATGGATAAACTCTTAGAAATTTGGGGAATAACCTTGAAACCCTAGCTCCAATGTATTCTTCTTCTTCTTGAGTTTAGAGAGAGAATTTAGAGAGAAGTAGGAGAGTTTTGATTTCCAATTGGATGTTGTGAATTTTGACCAAAACTAATGAATTTAGAGTTAAAACCAATATGTATTTAACCCCTAAAATACCCAAAACACCCCCACTTAATTTGGACTTAAAAGGAAAAGCCCCAAAACTCCTCATTTAAATGGTCCTCATCAGGGACCACGACCACTATTCTTGGTTCGTGAAAGTGCACCACAGACCGTGGTGTTGGAGATAGTAGCTCCTCTTTCGTGCACAAGCCAACACTAGGCCCAAGGCAAGACCACGAAGCCTCCCACGATCCGTGGTGAGTATCACGGTCCGTGGTGATGGCCTTGGTCATGACTTGGCCTTGTGGAGGCAAGGCCTTCAAGCCTTGGTGCCAAGTGACCTTCACAAGCCACCCCTCTCCCTCGTCAAGTACACCACGGCATGTAGTGGTGTCCGTGGTGCCTTGGGCAGTAGCTACCCTAACAACCCCCAACTCTCTAAAAGCTAAGGGAGGTCCACGCCCACCTTCACGGGTAGTGAAGTGGACCACGACTCGTGGTCCCTCTCGTGAAGGGTGAGGCAATGTCTAGGACACTTGGAGGTCCCTCTCCCTTGGCCAAGGAAACTCCACGAAGCCTCCCACTTGCCCGTGGTCATGACCACGAGCCGTGGTGATGGCTGTGGAGCTTGAGGTAGTAGCTCCAAGTTTGGGGCAGGCTTGGTCTTTGGCCTTGGCTTGCCCCTTTTTGCTTGGCACTGCTCCTTTAAGCTTTAACTAATAGACCACTATAGAACACCTATATGGTCTACTAACTTAGGGGAATTCATTTTATACCTCATAGATAATACGTTTAGGCTCTAGTTCAACCTATGAATTTTCCGGTTGTTACAGAAGACCACCTTTGTTAACTCTTGTGGGATCATGTATGTTACATTCTTGTCTTTACCTTTTTGTGTGTTATGATCTTTATAAGGCATGTGATACGAATGAACAGCTGAACAGTGGTAGAAGAGGATGAACCATGCTAGGCATTTTAACCCTTGGGATGCGGTCCTCATAATTACACAAATTAGGATCGGCCCATGCTAGGCTTTCGCCACTGAGCTGCCACTGTAACGACACGAAAAAAAAAATGATAGGTTAAGCAAGAGCCTATGACTTTGTGTTGACTTTATAATGAGGTTCTATGAGGGGTTTATATGTAATTTCGTTTTAATTGTGTAACTCCGACAATTTAAAATGAATAAGAAGAAGCTTGAAATTGGAAGTAG
>JAJOOF010000157.1:0-25370 GCA_029582545.1 Solanum lignicaule
GTTCATTATTAACATGGACCCTATGAGATACTACCTTAAGCATGTCTAAGTCCATTTATACTCTTGAACACTATGAGGTACTTCATTAAGTAAGTCTTAGTTCAAGTATGTCTTAGAACACTATGAGATTCTTCTTCAAGAATGTCTTAGTTCATTTATGCTTTAGAACAGTATGAGATGCTTCTTCAAGCATGCCTTAGTTCATTGGATATGGAGATTGCTATTAGAAACCTTAACTTAACTTTATGAAGGCTGATGAGTCCACAATTTGGACTCATTTAGGGCTTTATTTTGATAGAAATAGTGTCCTCAAATGCTTATTTTGTCTTAATATCTGATGAAAACTCTTAAGTTTCAGGTATTTGAAGTTTTAGTAGAAGCATGGACACTGAGGCACAAAAAGGAACAAAAAGGCTGGAAAGAACGAAGAAACTGAAGCCTGAGCATCGCCAAACATCTTTGGCGATTTGCCGAAAGAACAGACTCCACCCTTTGTTCTAGTATGCGAAGCCTCTGAAGGAAGAGGATCAGGAAGGCGATGACAGGAGCAATCGACGCATCACCGAATAGTTTCGCGAAGCAGTACTATACCGCCCAACGGTCCAGAATGTGAAGATGCTGAAGGCAAGCACTAAACAACAATGAGAGAGAAGATGGGCGAGTCGCCGAGCCACTCGGCGAACTTGACTAATTTCGCCGAGCTATTCGCCAACAATAATTTCTGATGGCTATAAATACTAAACTTGTTATTAATTTTAGGAGTTCTGAACCATTTTTATATTGTTCACAATAGAATAGTACTTTTTAGATATTTTTCTCTCAAGTTTGGAGAGGGTTTTGTGGGAGACTTGAAGAGGGAAGGATTTCATCTTCCCCAAGTTGGAAGTGGGTCTTCTCCATTCTTCTTCTTCTTAAATCAAGGTTTAATTTCTTATACCCATTTGATTTTAGTATCATTTTAGGTGTATTTTGTTATTTCTTGATGTGTGTCTATAAACCCCCATTCTTTGGATGTGATTTAGCAAATATGTGTTGATATTGTTGTTGGGTTTTGCTTGCTGATAGGCTAAATGTATTTTAATGGTGATTTCACCTAGTGGTTGTGGTTTAATTTAATAGGTTTGTAGTTGCAAATAAAAAACCACCCATGTGTTTTCGGCTTCCCTGAGAGGGAGGTCGCGAAACCCAAACCACTAGACTGATGGCCTAAGGAGTGGGTCGACATGAGGTTCACCCTGAGAGGGTGATCCCAAGTCCCATATCCTAACACTCAGCTCGAGAGAGTGAGTGGGGTAAGGCGTAGGCTGGTCTTCATGCGACAAATGGGTGTCCGAGAGGAACCCATTTGAAACGAGGTAAGTTGCCCGAGAGGGAACTTATTTCCATTTAAAGCTTAGCGTAGTCACTATTATTTTGGAAATTTCCTATCGAAAGCATGTACCCAATGATTTATGTCAATTGTATTGCGGTCAAACCCCAAGAACTCCTCCGCATACTTGATTTTCTTGCTAAATTTTTTGTTGTTTTTACTATTTGTGACAAAACCCTCATTTGATATTTGACACTTTCCTGTCACCCCTTTTAATTTATTATGTTTTTGTTCATCAATATCTTTAGTTACGACTAGTTAGAACGTAATTTTATTTTTCTATCAATTCTCAAAACCACTCCCTTGGGACACGACCCCAACTTTTAGTTGGGTTACTATACTATCGACGATCGTAGACACTCATACCGTAGGTTAGTGTCGTTGGTCACGATAAGCATCAAAATGGTGCTGCTGCCGGGGAGTGGTGCTACTTGAGAATTTTTAGATTTGTAGAATTTTTGTTCTCCTTAGTTGTAGTCTACTTACCTAATTTTCAGTTTTGCTTCGAGTATTTGTGTGCCACAACAGGATATATGAGTGCAAACGGGGAGAATAGTTGCCAAGCAGGCCACTCAAGGGGTGGTGTTTTTCATCAAAATGACATCGATGATGCTAATAGTGTTTATAACTCTACTGACATGGGCAAGATGGGTGAAAATTGCATAACACAAGCTGACGGAAAGGTAATGTTCAAAGTTACCAGCGCAACACTTCAACTCATACAGTCCAGAGGTTTATTTGGAGGGTTAGAGCATGAAGACCCACACGAGCATGTACAAAATTTTGTGGACGTGTGCACTCTTTTATCATTCAAGAACCTATCCATATGGTTTCGCCTATTTCCATTATCATTTATTGGGGAAGCTACTAAATGGTTGGTTGAGCATCCCAACAACTCCATTCTATGATGGGAGGAGCTAGTTATGGCATTTCACGAAAGATTCTTTCCACCATCAAGAATGATGAAGCTGAGAGACGATATTCAGAATTTCAAGCAAGAGGAGGGCGAACCAACTCAACAGTCATGGATAAGGTTCAAGAGATGTTTGCGTAAATTCCCAACGCATGGACTGCCAGGTGAAATGTTGTTCAAATACTTTTACTGTAGTCTGGACTAGGTTAATAAAGGGATAGCTGATCAATTGGTGCAAGGAGGAATAATGCTATAATCATTTGAAATGGCCTCATTTCTCCTAACTAGGCATGGTATACCAAAGAAGATCAAGTTTCCCCACTATGCTTCCGGTTAACGCAAGAGCAGATCGAAAAAGAGAGGGAGAGGGATGAAAACATCAAGAAGATGTTATCCTAAATTGAAATACTACAAAAACATATGATTGGGACACGTGGAGTATTTCGAATTGAGGAGGGTTCTTCTTCTGGTTACTCAAGACCGAGAGAGAATAAAGGTTAGAACTCCAAGAGATACGAGGAGGGTTTTGACCCACGCTATCAACCGCGGGGTGGTAATCAAGGTTGGAATTATTATAGTGGCGAAGAACCGAGGAGATGTTGGCAGGATGGAGCTGAGCGGTATGATTAAGAGGAAGACCACACTTGTTTGAGTGAAAGCCCGAAATCTAAAGGGAATACAAGTAGTCTTCGTGTAAATGATTTGTTATCACGCATACTCGATAAAGTCAAGGGCCCTGATGATTTGCTAAAAGGGATGAAAGATGACTTTTCATCACTGAACAGTAAAGTGAACTCTCATGCTGAGGCTATCAAAATGCTGGAAGGTAAATTGAGTCTATTGTCAGCTCAATTAAGGTCCAAAACACCGATGGATTATAGTGAAGGAGAGCTGGTTGTGGTTACCCGTAGCAGTAAAGTGGCAATAGGGAAGGTGGTGGAAGATGAGGATCCTTAAGAACATGAAGAGGCCCAAGGTGTGGAAGAACAAGATTCACCTATTCGACAAAGCCTCACTAAAGAACCACAAGAGGAAGCAGAGCAACAAGTTCTAGTGCCTAAAGTCATACACCCTTTACCCAAGATACCTCCACCATTTCCCCAATGATTTAAAACAAGAATGAAGATGAGAAGTTCAAGAAATTTTTGTCGGTATTTAAGAGCTTATCGGTTAACCTCCCTCTGGTGGATGAATTCTTGGAAATGCCGGGATACGCTAAATTTATGAAAGAACTGGTTACAAAGAAAAGGAAGTTGGACTATGAAACGATAGAAGTCCCCCATAGTTGCAGTGCAATTATGACTAATGATTCTATCACTAAGAGAGAAGATCCTGGAGCATTCACAATCCCATGCACAATTGGTATGCTCCAATTTGCTAAAGCTTTGTGTGATTTTGGGGTAAGCATCAACTTGATGCCCTAGCAATATACAAGCAACATGATTTGGGTGAATCAAAGGCAACCACAATGAGGATCCTTATGGCTGATCGATCAATCAAGCACCCAGTGGGTATACTCTATGACATATTGGTAAAAGTAGATCGGTTCATCTTTCCAGCTGATTTTGTGATACTAGATTGTGAGATCGATGTTGAAGTACCCATTATTTTGGGAAGACCATTCTTAGCCACCGGGCGAGCATTGGTGGATGTTGAAAGCGAGAAATTGAAGTTGAGTGTAAATGATGATGAGGTGACCTTCAATATCTGTAAATCTGTGAAACAACCAAGTAATCTCCATGTGATATCTACTAAGGATGTGATAGATGAGGCAGTGGCAAGTATGAGTCATTTATACGAAAGAATGAACCCCTTAAATCTGTACTGGCCAATTATGATAAATCAGAAGTTCAGGGTTACGAGGAAGTGGTAGCTATCTTATCAGAGTTAGGAGCATATTCAAGAAATCCAATCAAGTTGGATATCGACCTGAAAAACAGAGAAAATCCCCCTGCAAAGTCATCAACAGAAGAGCCACCAATTTTGGAATTAAAAGCCCTACCCTCTTATCTCAAATATGTTTTTATAGGAGCCAATAATACTTTACCGGTGATTATCGCAGCCAATCTGCTTGAAAGGCTGGTGAATTTGCTCATTGCAGTACTACAGAAGAATATAAAAGCTATTGGATGGACAATAGCCGATATAGTAGGAATTCCTCCTGGCATCTGTACTCACAAGATTAGGCTCGACAGTGAATGTAAACCTACTGTGGAACATCAACGGAGATTGAACCCTCCAATGCAAGAGGTGGTAAAAAGGGAGATCATCAAGTGGCTAGATGCGGGAGTGATCTACCCTAATGCAGATAGTAAATAGGCAAGTTCGGTGCAATGTGTACCAAAAAAGGGGGGTATAACCGTAGTCCCAAATGCAAAAGGAGAACTTGTACCGACAAGGCCAGTGACTGGGTGGAGAGTATGTATGGACTACCGTAAGCTTAACTCATGGATCGAGAAAGACCATTTTCCAATGCCTTTTATGGATCAGATGCTTGACAGGTTATCAGAAAGAGGGTGGTATTGTTTTTTGGATGGGTACTCTGGCTACAATCAAATCTCTATTGCGCCGGAAGATCAAGAGAAAACCACTTTTACCTGCCCTTATGGAACATTCGCATTCAAAAGGATGCCATTCGGGCTATGTAATGCCCCATCAGCATTACAGCATTGCATGCTATCAATTTTTGTAGATATGGTCGAAGACTCTATGGAGGTGTTCATGGACGACATCTCAGTCGTTGGGGATACGTTTGAAGAGTGCTTGACCTACTTAGGACAAGTACTCCAAATATGCGTTGAAAAAAATCTGGTTTTGAATTGGGAGAAATGTCATTTTATGGTAAAAAAATGTATTGTTCTTGGGCATAAAGTGTTGCAAAAGGGGCTTGAAGTTGACAAAGTAAAAATGGAGGTCATTAAGAAATTACCCCCACCAATTTTAGTAAAGGGTGTTCGCAGCTTCTTGGGGCATGCAGGGTTTTACAGAAGGTTCATTAAAGACTTCTCAAAGATTGCACTCCCATTATGCAAACTCTTAGAGAAAGAAGTGAAATTCCACTTTAATGACGCTTGTATGGCTGCATTTCAGTATTTGAAAGAGAAACTGATATCCATTCCGATTATCATCAGCCCTAATTGATCCGAATCTTTTGAGTTAATGTGTGATGCTAGCAGTATGGCACTAGGGGTTGTGTTGGGGAAAAAGCGCAACAAACTGTTTCACCCTATCTACTATGCAAGCAAGACTCTAAATAGTGCCCAGCAAAATTATATGGTCACCAAACAAGAGTTTCTTACAGTAGTCTATGCATTTGAAAATTTCAGGGCATACTTGCAAGGCACCAGAGTAATCGTACACACTGATCATGCTGCACTCCGGTACTTGATGGAAAAAAAAAGATGCAAAACCACGATTGATTAGGTGGGTACTGCTATTACAAGAATTTGATTTTGAGGTAAAAGATGCGAAAATCAAGTGACCGACCATTTATCTAGGTTGGAGGCAAGGGCAAATGTTGAGCATGAGGTTGACATAGATGAGTCTTTCCCCGATGAACGGGTGATTGCAATATCCCTCAAACATACGCCATGGTATGCAAATTTTGCAAATTACATTGTGTATGGGATGATGCCGGATGAGTTCACTTTTTACCAACATAAAAGATTCATGTTCGATGTTAAAAAGTACTTTCGGGATGAACCATACTTGTTCCGAGAGTGTGCTGACCATGTTATTAGAAGGTATATTCAAGAAGAAGAAGCGGTAGAAATTCTCCATGCTTCCCATACATCTCCAGTGGGAGGTCACCATGGTGGTGTTCGCACCGCCGCTAAAGTCCTCCAGAGTGGATACTACTGACTATCACTCTACAAGGATGCACATGAGTTCGCAAGGAAATGCTCTAAATGTCAGCAGCAAGGTGGACTGTCTAGAAGACACGAATTACCTCTCACTCCTATTTTAGAAGTTGAGCTATTCGATGTATGGGAAATCGATTTCATGGGCCCATTTGTGAGCTCGTTTGGAAATAAATATATCTTAGTGGCTGTAGATTACGTTTCCAAATGGGTGGAAGCCATCACACTTCCAAATAACGAAGGAAAAAGTGTTGTCCAATTCCTAAAACGCTACAGCTTTGCAAGATTTGGCACTCCAAGATCAATTGTTAGCGATGAGGGATTTCACTTTTGCAATAAGTGGTTCTCAATGGCACTGAACAAATATGGGGTGAAGCACAAAGTAGCAACCCCATATCATCCCCAAACAAGTTTCCAAGTCGAAGTGTCGAATCGGGAAATCAAAAGCGTATTGGCAAAGACAGTGAATATCAACAAAACTGACTGGTCTAGGAAACTCGATGATGCACTATGGGCATATCGGACTGCTTACAAAACACCTATCGAAATGTCTCCATATCAGTTGGTTTATGGTAAGGCTTGTCATTTGCCCGTCGAGTTAGAACACAAAGCATTATGGGCATTAAAAGCTTTAAATTTGGACAGATCAAGAACTTCAAGGGAGAGAGTAGAGTAGCTAAATGAATTGAGACTCAGATCATATGGAAGTTCAGCCATCTATAAAGATAAGATGAAGAAATGGCATGATGCTCGGATACTCAAGCGAGACTTCAAGGTCGGAGATTGGGTTTTGCTATACAACTCGTGACTTAGACTCTTCCTTGGAAAGCTCAAATCTAAATGGTCTAGACCGTTTAGAGTAACGCGAGTGTTTATCAATGGTGCCATAGAAGTTGAAGACCAGGATGGACCTCCATTTACAGTGAACGGTCAACGACTGAAATTATATTTGTAGGTCAAGAAATTTCTTTGGTTGAAGTGGTGTATTTAGAAGACGCCTGAAGGCGCTGCTGCGTCGTGCCAGGACATTAACTAAGGCGTTGTTTGGGAGGCAAACCGAAACTAGGTATTACTTTCTTTTTCTTTGATAAAATAATGGTGTGTTGATTGTGCAGATGGAAGTACGAAGAGTGAAAAAAAAGTTCAGATAAGCGAGTGATGAATCCAGTCCGCGAAGTAGTCTAATGGGTCGGCGGATCTGACCTTATCCTTCGTTTGATTCTAGACATCGTCAATATTAGAATCTGTAAAACTCGGTGAGTGTTGGAAATCATTGGCGAATCGCTAACCATGTCGGCGAGCATGCTGAAAACCGCCGTTTGGACCCCCTTCAACCTGAGTGCTGTAAACTTCGGCAGAGAAACTACACAGTCGGTGTTCCACCGAGGGAATTGGCGAAGTTTGACTAACGTCACCGAGTGAACAGTTTTTGCAAACCAAAGGATTAAAAGTCCTTACTTCATTCACTTCCCCTGATTTTTTTATCTGTTCAAAACCCACACATGCAATATAGTTTTATATTTCTTGCACCTCTGAAGTATTTTGATTCATTGGTTTCTGCGCGGATTTGGATTGCATTGCCGCCTAGCTTCTCGGTAGTATTTCAATAAGTACAGAAGGTTAGTTCCATAATAACCATACTTATTTCCTCAACCACTGAGACCGCATAGAAAGGACCCTTCTTTCCATCCCTGTCTTTCTCCCGCTATCTTTAATTTTATTTGCATTTGAGGACAAATATTTTTATTTGTGGAGCGGTGAGGCTACCTGTGTGTGTGCTACTTTTTGTTCTGTGATTATATCTCGGCTGTTCTGTTTTAAATTGTTTTGACAATGCTTTTTGTGGATGTTTGAGCTCAGGGCTCTCTTTTGTTTTTACTGAAAACAATTTTGACCCTTCCGAAATTTTTTAAATTTTTTGCACATTTTTGCCACCCCTCGCAAGATGAATGTGGTTGTTCTTTTGCAAAAATTTAAGTCTCGGTTTTGATCAATACCGATGACTTCAATAGTGCTCTCAATTGAACGAACATGAATGTATGGCTACGATGAGGCCAAATGAAGTTGCATAGACAATATGTAAACTCTTTGCATCTCGTTGTTATTAGCCATTTATCAAATTGATTCTCTTGTTATGACCGTTGCACACTACCGAAAGTGTGTAGTCTTGTTTGACTTAAGTGTCGATGCCTTGTGTGATTAGCTTGCTTTGAACCATGCATGAATAAACCTAGAATTTGCCCCGTTAGTCTAATTGAATTAGAAAGGTGTCCTCTTGAAATGATCTTAGGCAACTTTAAAGAGTGTGAGCCAAATTTGACATATACCTCTTTTGTGGCCTACCCGTGAGCGTGTGAAACTCTTTTGAACACTCTTTGAGCCTTACCTTTCTTTTGAAGAACCTTGGTGAACCCTAGACCTTATTTGACCCACTACTCATAATCATCTTGATTTGTGGTTTAGCGAATAGCCAACTTAGGCCAAAAGGGGCGTGGTGAAAAGGAAAAGGAGAAGTCAAGAAGTGCAAGAAAAGCTCCCCTAACCCATGGTATTGCATGAAAATGGAACCCCTTCAATTCAAAAAAAAATCAATAAAATTTTACGAAGGAGATCGAGTTCCAAGCAATCCATGAAGGTGAATAAAAAGGTGACTTAGAAGCACTAGAAAAAGAATTGATAGAAGAAAAGAAAGGAATGCCTTGAGAATACCACATCTCACGAGAACAAAGTCACTTAGCATAAATGACCATACCTTTGCACTCAGCCCCATTACAAGCCTTAGAAAGACCTTTTTGATCTTGAGTAAGCCGAATCGAAAGTCGATTGGAAAATAAGGGCAAACATATAGGTGAAAACATGCATTGTGTTTCTCTTTTTGAGTGTGAGCATTGCATCTGATTCCTGATCTTGAATTGATTAACCTCTGTGTGTGAATCTGGAATCATTTTTTATGTGAGGGTATTTAGATACTTTTTGTTGAACATGAACTTGCACAAGTAGCAAGTATTGCGAGAATGAGAATCTTTGGTATTGGTGTGTCACAACTTGAATATTTTAGTACACATTTGATCTTTGCATAAGTAATTTGAATCTTTTTGTGTATGTTCATGATTGAGACTTGTGTAGCACTGTTTGAGACACCCTTTTTGAACAACTGAAATTGAGTTTACTTGAGGACAAGCAAAAGTTTAAATTGGGGATGTTGATGAGTCCACAATTTGGACTCATTTAGAGCTTTATTTTGATAGAAATAGTGTCCTCGAATGCTTATTTTGTCTCAATATCTGATGAAAACTCTCAAGTTTCAGGTATTTGAAGTTTTAGTAGAAGCATGGACACTGAGGCGCAAAAAGGAACAAAAAGGCTGGAAAGAATAAAGAATTGAAGCCTGAGCATCGCCAAACATCTTTTGCGATTCGCCGAAAGAACAGACTCCGCCCTTTGTTCCAGTATGTGATGCCCCCGAAGGAAAAGGATCAAGAAGGCTATGAGAGGAGTAGTCGGCGCTTCGCAGAATAATTCCACGAAGCAGTATTATACCACCCAACGGTCCAGAACCTGAAGACACTGAAGGCAAGCACTAAACGGTGATGAGAGAGAAGATGGGCGAGTCGCCGAGTCACTCGGCGAACTCGACAAATTTCGCCGAGCTATCCACCAGCACTAATTTCTGATCGCTATAAATACTAAACTTCTTATTAATTTTAGGAGTTCGGAACTATTTTTATAGTGTTCACAATAGAATAGTAATTTTTAGATATTTTTCTCTCAAGTTTGGAGAAGATTTTGTGGGAGACTTGAAGAGAGAAGGATTTCATCTTCCCCAAGTTGGAAGTGAGTCTTCTCCATTCTTCTTCCTTTGCTTAAATCAAGGTTTAATTTATTATACCCATTTGATTTTAGTATCATTTTAGGTGTATTTTGTTATTTCTTGATGTGTAACTAAAAACCCCATTCTTAGGGTGTGATTTAGCAAATATGTGTTGATATTGTTGTTGGGTTTTGCTTGCTGATAGGGTAGATGTATTTTAATGATGATTTCACCTAGTGGTTGTCGTTTAATTTAATAGGTTTGTAGTTGCAAATAAAAAACCATCCATGTGGTTTCGACTTTCTCGAGAGGGAGGTCGCGAAACCAAGACCCCTAGACTAATGGCCTAAGGAGTGGGTTGACATAAGGTTCATCCCCAGAGGGTGAGCCCAAGTCCCATATCCTAACACTCAACTCGAGAGAGTGAGTGGGGAAGGCGTAGGCTGGTCTTCATGCGGGAAATGGGTGTCCGAGAGGAACCCATTTGATACGGTGTAAGTTGCCCGAGAGGGAACTTATTTCCATTTAAAGCTTAGCCTAGTCACTATTATTTTTGAAATTTCATATCGAAAGCATGTACCCAACGATTTATCTCAACTTGTATTGCGGTCACACCTAAGAACTCCTCCCCATAGTTGAACTTCTTGCTAATTTTTTGTTGTTTTTACAACTTGTGACAAAACCCCCATTTGATATTTGACACTTTCATGTCACCTCCTTTAATCTACTATGTTTTTGTTCGTCAATATCTTTAGCTACGAATAGTTAGAACGTAATTTTATTTTTCTATCAATTCTCAAAACCACTACCTTGGGACACGACTCCAACCTTTAGTTGGGTTACTATACTATCGACGATCGTAGACACTCATATCGTAGGTTAGTATCATTGGTCACAATAAGCATCAAAGGCTTCCATCTCACGAGACCTAAATTTGGGAAAACCCACACTCTACTACATAAGAGTTGCCCCTTTAACTTGGATAGTTCTCACATCAACTAGGTGTGATCTCCTTTCTACTTGGAGCCCAGACCTTATATTGTGTGACACTCCATCTCATTGTCAATATCCACTTAGAGCCAACCATACACTCGAAGATTTACTATTAAGTCTTGCTTAACATTCATGTCTCATGGAAAGATGTCCTTGACAATCAATCCATATTCAAGTGACTCTATCACTTTATACTTTAAAGCATTCATAAGGTAGGTTAGGTGAGTATAGGCCTTTCACCACAATTCTACCTATTAGACTTCTATTCCTCACCTAAACTTTACTCTCAAAGCCCTAGTGATTCAATATTCTTGACTACAAGCCTTACTCTCAAAGCTTTACTTCATTCTACAATCATTCTCATCTAGATTACAAGACACTCAAGTCATAAGATTCAACTTTTAAGCAAATCTAATCATATTCTTCATTATCTAGAGATTCTAGTCATAATTCATTATATAAGGTTCAATATAAACTTTACTTAATCATGATCCATCACATGTAATAATGTCTAATTAAATATGTATATATATGATACTAATCTTGAACCATTACTACACATGATATTAATTTTAGAGGATCAATGCTAATTCTTCAATTTCTTCTTTCAAGGAATAAACCCACAACATATCAAATTTATCACATAAACTAGGGTCAACCATAGCAATCACATAAATTCATCAATACATCATGATCCAATACAAAAAAAATCATAATTGGGTATTATCCAACCAATTGTATCAAACTCAACTACCCACACTTAGGAAGAAACCCTAGCTTAGATTGGGGGTTTTCTTCAAAATTAGGGAAAACCTAGGGGGCTCTATGTGTGGAAGAACCCATAGATGAAGAAAATAACATACCTTAATGAAGATTCACCACGAATTTGAGGAGAAAATGCAGCCCCTTGAACCCTAGACTTCACCTTTATCTTGTTCTAGTGACAAAATTATTTGAGAGGGAGTTGGGTCTTTAGATGAATGATTTAATGATTTAGTTTAGGGTCCTATTAAGCTTATATAGGGGGGTTAAATAACTAACTAACTGTCATCCTTTAACCCCCTACTTAATTACTAATTAAACCCTAAGTTCCCTAACTAAAAACTAAACTTGCAAATCTGCTATGACTCACGAAACCACCACCCACGGACCATTGGTTGAGTCACGGAGCGTACTGAACCTCCGTAGGTGAGGTACTTAGGCTATACAAATCAGGCCAACTCAGGCCTTGACCCATGATCCCAACCCATGGGGAGGGGGTCCATTCACGGCCAGTAGGTGGCAAACGTGAGTTGCTGAAATTTGACAGCTTTTGGGCAGTCCTAAGGGTCCTCCTCAAGGACCCCTTGGGTGGTCTTTGGTGGGTCGTACCTCGACGTATAGCCCCTAAAACCTCCATTTTTAAGTGCGTGAATCATTTTTATGAGTTTTAATTCTCCTACCAAACTCCAAAACTCTTTCGAAAAGCTCTAGAACTCTCTAGTTCAACTTACTATTTTCCGAGGTGTAACAATATCTCCCCCTTGGGATCATTCGTCCTCGAATGACGATTCTAAACACTTATTATAGTCACAACTCTAGACTAGCAGCCCATCATGCATGCAACATATGTATATGCACACAAGCAAGCAAGAAAACTTCAATTCCAAACTAAATATAGTCAATTCAGCACAAGGGAGTAGGAACTACATCTACCAACCCAAAATGCATGAAATTCTTTATTTACTCATTCTCAAGGAGGAACTAAGATCTCCTAACTAATACAATGTGTTTGCAGATATGGCTAGACCAAAACTGGCAGGAAAAGGCATGCCTCCCTACCAGAGGGCTGAGGGAATAAAAATTAATGAGGATGCAGTTGCACCCAAGGCTAAAGCTACCAAAATTCCCATCACAGGTGGGAAGGGAAAAGGAAAGGGTAAAGCTCCTGCTCCTGCATCACCGGAGGCCAGCTCCGACAGTGACGGCATCTATGCCACTCACCTCGCCACTTCTAAGAGTGAGGGTGAGCACCAAAATCCTTATGCTACCACTTTTGAACCTGAGGATGATTAGTTATTAGTAGCCCAAAGAGCTGAGCTACGATCAAACAGGTTGAATGATCCATCTAGGATCAGGACTCCCCAGGCCACTACTCGTTCTCCTGCTCCAGCACAGGTTGTGGTTCCTGCACCAGGTGTACAAGGTCCTCTTCCCCAGTCTTTGACTAGAGTGAAGGCTGAGGGGTTAAAGACCATTATTGAAGAAAAGAGGCTCTCTATTGATGGGGTGATAGACAGATACCCCGACATTTGGTGCATCATAAAGGCCCGTAAGATTGAGATATTCACAAAACCCCGGGTTCCCTATATTCCAGATTGTGTTCGGGAATTTTACACCACCTACGGTGCCCTAATGCAACAAAGGAAAAAGCAGACTGCTAAATTCAAGCCAGTTGATTAAGTGATGGTCAGGGGCAAGAAAGTGTTGTGTAACACTACCAACATAAATGTTGTCTTGTAGTGCACTGACGATATTGCAGATGACTACCAATACAGGATCAAGACTAAATCCTTGGAGAACATGAAAAGATGGCTAGCTCCTCTCATATGTGATGGTACTCCTACGTGGTTGGAGGTAGGGGCTTCGATAGAGAAGAAAGACCTCGACGTAACAGCGAGGTACTGGTTTGGTTTTATCAGCAGCACTATCATGCCATCCCAAAATGAGTCCATCCTACGCCACACTAAAGTGGCTTGTCTTGGCTCGATCATTCCATGTGAGGGCATAAATATGGGTATGATCGTTGAGAAAAAGATGGCCATGAGGGCCAAACAGCGCCGGCCTTCCCTCCCCTTGCTGGTGTTGATGACCGGGCAATGCAGGCAAGCTCGGGTACCTAGAGATGAGAAGAAGGATGTGGAAGTGATTCCCACATCTTCTACTAACATTCAGAGAATTGAGGTGGAGTAGTTGAAAGATGAGGCCGAGAAGAAGAAGGCTGCCCCGGTGGACACATCCCCAATTTTTGATGTTCAGACACTACCTGCAGAGGCAATATTACCTACTCCGGCTCCTGGGCCTTCAAGTATATCTAGTGTTGCCCCTTTTGTTACGCCTAGTACCTCTGCTTCTCCCTTGCCTCACAGATTTGGTACGACTGTTGTTGCTACCGCCCGACCTCCTCTCACCTAGGCTCCATAATTATGGATGGGACAGCTAGCCCATACTGCTGATAGACGTGCCGCCAGACTTGAGGCCACCATTCCTGGCATGATCGAGACGCCTTTTGCCGATGCTGTGACACCTATGAGTTCTACTATTGATGACCTTGGATCATATATAGCGGTGTGCGAGCAAGGCCAAGGGGCTACTGAGGAGGTGACGACTCCAAAGGCCGTTATTGCTGAGTTGAGGAGAGATGTGAATGAGCTGAAGTCCACAAACATGTCGATGATCTTCGAGACAGTGGAGATTCCAAATGGTCCTCAGGCTACCACCGGAGATGAGGTTCGAGTTGAGGAGGTGACTGCTACTTATTCTGAGGATGAGATCTATAAGGAGCTATTTTTTATTGATGATGAGGCTTTTAATGAGGGTCTCACAAAGATTGAGGAGGCCATGGTAGATGCAGTTGTGTAGACCTCTTTGGCAGACACACCCTTGGTTGACTCCAGTGGAGCTAGTACTATTGATGTGACTCCGGTCACTGATGCCCCGAGAGATGGAGCGACTGCGTAGACAAGACTTTTTTTACCTCCCTCTCTTTCTTCTTTTAATTATTTTTGGATGTTTTATGGTATTTGAGGTCAACTTTCTTTTTGTTTGTGGTCGGGTGAGGTATTTCCATACCTACCTCTTGTGATTAGGATATTTTTTGTATATATTGGGTTTTGTGCTACTTTTTGTGTTTTGGCACTGTATTGTGGATTTTTGAGGTTGTGGCTCCTTGTTTTAATTGAAAATGGTTTTTGGACCCTTTTAAAAAAAATTCCACCCTGTTTGATTGTGTTTGAATGTGGTTGTTCCTATGCAAATTTCAGTATCGGTTATGATCAATACCGATGACTTTAATGGTGTTCTCAATCGAACAAAACATGAATGTACGGCTACGATGAGGCCAAATGAAGTTACATAGATAATATGTGAACTTTTTGCATCTCGTTGTAACTAGCCGGTTAACGAATTGAGTCTCTTGTGATGAACATTGCACACTAGCGAAAGTGTGGAGTCTTGTTTGACATTAGTGTCAATGCCTTGTGTGATGAGCTTATCATGAACCATGTGTGATGACACCTAGAATTTACCCCATTGGTCCGGTTGACTAAGTGGTGCAAGCTCTTGAAATGATTTTATGCAACAATTTTGATGAGTGAAACAATTTGACATTATACCTCTTTTGTGGTCTACCTTGTGAGTGTCTGAAATTTGCTTGAGCACTCTTTGAGCCTTAGTCTTTTCTTGGAAGAAACTTGATGCAAATGAGACCTCTTTTTATCCCTTCACCCATAATCCTCATGAAGTGTGGTTTGTCTGAATAGCCAACTTAGTCTAGAAGCCTAAGTTGGGGTGTAGTGAAAAGAGAAGGTAAATCAAGAAATGCAAAGAAGTCCCCCTTGACCCATGGTTTTGAGAAAGATAGAACCCCTCCATACAAAAAAAAAAAAGGAAAAAGAAACGAAAAAAATGAAAAAGAAAAAGAATGAAAAAAAGTTGTGAAAGTTGCAAAACAAATGGGGTGTCCGGTATTCTATGGAAAGTGAATAATTGGGTGAATATGAGCATGAATGAGAATGATAAAGAAAAGGAAAGGAAGTGTTGTTCATACCACATTTCATGAGGATAGTAGCCACTAAGCCTAAATGACCATACCTTTACGCTCAGCCCCGTTAGGAGCCTTGGAAAGACCTTTTTATCTTGAGTTAGCTGAAACAAGCGTTTTTTTGGAAAACAAGGGAAAACGTATTGTTGGTATCATGCATGTGTTCATGTTTGTGAGTGTGAGAGTTGTCTGTGATTTCGGAGCTATAAATTATTGAACAATTGTGTGTGAATATGGAATCATCTTTCTGTCAGGGAATTTAAGTACCTTTGTTGAGCTTGTACTTGCATTTGAAGCAAGTATTGTGAACTTGAGAATCTTTGATAATGGTGAGTCACAACTTGAATCTTTGAGTGCACAATTGATCCTTACATAAGTAAGTTGAGTTTTGTTGTGTGCATTCATGATTGATTCTTGTGTAGCACTGTTTCAAACATCATTTTTGAACTGTTGAACTAGAGTTTTACTTGAGGACAAGCAAAAGTTTATGTTTGGGGTGTTGATAAGTCCGAGATTTAGGGCTTTATTTGTATAGAATTAGTGTCCTCAAATGCTTATTTTGTACCAATTGCTTATGTAAAATCCTTGATTTCTACGTATTTAGATTGAGGAACAAAGTAAGGACACTAATTTGCAAAAAGGAATGAAGCGAGCTGAAAGAATGAAGAAACGAGAGCCTGGTGATCACCAAGTCCACTTGGCGAGTCACCAAGAGGCCATTTAACCAGCTAAATTTCCAGTGTGACAAGCCCTGAAGGAGAAAATCAAGTTTGTGAGAGAAAAGAGCAGTCCGCGGATCACCGAGTGGTTTCGCGATGTACTATTGGATCGCCCAAAGTTACAGACCTGGAAGATGCTGAAGGCTAAGACACAAAGGCAATGGAATTGACTAAAGGGCACATCACCAACTGGATCGGCGAGCCCGACTGCTGCGTCGACTGGCTCTTCGCAACATATTTTTGGCCACTATAAATGCGTCTTTGAATATTTAATTTAAAAAGCTTTTATCATTAGAAAGTACCATAATTTTGAATATTGGAGAATTCTCAATGTTGAGACAAGTTTTCCTTAACTTTAAAGAAATGAAGTTTTTTCACTTTTGAGAAATTGGTAGTGGGTCTATGAGATTCTTCAATTTGGACCTTTGTAAAGACGAAATTAATCTTACCGAGTTGATGGAAACACAGTTTGGTAACAAGTTTTATCTTTTTATGATGTCCAGCTAAAACTCCAATTCTTGGGGTGTGATTATATGATTATGGCTGATTTACCTTATGGGTAGTGCTAATTGTTAGTTTAAATGCCGTTTAGAAGTGATTTCAACCATTAATTGAGGTTTAATTTAAAGAATTGTAGTTGCAAATGCAGTTCTACCTTCATGTTTTTGGCTTGCTCGAGAGAGAGGTTTGAAAGCCAAGATTATTGATTGATGGCCTGTGGATATTGAATTGTCATGGGTTCAACTAGAGAGAGTTAATCCTAAACCCTTTTCCACACATTCAGCTCGAGAGAGTGAATGGACTAAAGGTTAGGTTGTCTTTATTTTGCATGCTTGTCGATGTTCGAGAGAAATTGACTTGAATCGGTCTAAATTGTTCGAGAGAAAGTTTACCTCCTCTATAGTTTAGCTTTTCACTAATTTACAACTATTTTCTAACAGTTGCAATTACCCATTTGTCTACATTAGACTATAATCGAATTACATCCCAAGAACCCGTCTCATTATTGTTAATTTCGTGTTATTTGCTGCTACAATAGTTGATAATTAAAACCAAAACCCCCTTTATTTGACATTCATTTCACCCCTTGATTATATTATGTCTTTATTCAATAATGTCTATTCCTATGGCTGATTTGACCACATTCGTACTTTCCTATTAAATCTTAAACACGTACCACTCCCTGTGGGATTCGACCCCAACTCATTTAGTTGGGCTATTACACTGACTAACGATCGTTGACACATAGAATTGGATGAAGTGTCCTTGATACGTTTAATCATAGGTGAGTACCCATGATCTGAAGGTATGTAAGGGAAGAGGCGAATACCCATTAGTCTTTGTAAGTTAGGTAGTGAGATGAATCCCCGTTTTTTTAAAAGTAAGTATAAACTATGTAAATTGTCTTATGTAGAATGAATATCTTGGGTTGTTGCTTTATATGCCTTCCATGAGATAAGTTGACAAAGAGGTGATGGCCCAAGTCTTGACTAAGGATGAGTAAGGTTTCTTGAGAAGTATTCCTTTCTTATTATGATATTGACATTATGTGCATTCATTATGCTTATGGTTTGTATTGATTAACCATGATGTTTATGTTGTTTATGCTAGCTATCATATTTAGTATGTAATTGAACTAACACATACTCTTGCCTACATTCTTATAAAATGTAGGGTCGGGCGACACAGATTCTCACACTCGTGGCTAGCTTCATTTTTTATCAACAAAGGGAAGATTTGGTGAGTCCTCATTGTGTTCGAGGATGTGATCACCGCTTTCTTTTATGTTCTTTCATTTTATATCTTGGACTATTGTATGGGATACCTCCCAAGATCTTTTATCTCTTATGTTAGACGGTTTGAGACAATGATGTTAGACTTTCGCTCGTTTTATAAAGAATTTAATTGCGTTGAAATGTTTTAAATTTCCACACCATTTTCTATTACTTGCTGTTATGATATGCTAAGTTGCTTGTATGAGGCCTCTCGGGGTCTTGTAGTCCTTTTTACATCTAGGGGGTACCCCTAGGTCGTGACATGTAGACTATTAGGTAAGGATAAGGAGAAAGACCTTATAGAGTTAAACTCTGCAGTACGCCTTAGAGAAATGAAGAAGTGAAGTTTCCTAAGCATCTAATAGGTTCTCATTCATAAATGTGGTGTGCTTCACACTTATGAAAAAGACTCTACTAGACGTGGTTTGAGACATCTTAGAACCATTCTAAACCTTGTGCTCTGATTACCAAGTTTGTCACGACCAATGGGTACCTCCTAGACGTAACATGGCATACAAGACCCCAAGAGGCTTCATATAAGCCACTTAGCTTTCGTAACACAAGATAATAGAAATGACCGGGAATTAAAACTTTTTCAACAATATCAAAGTCTTTTATAAATGACGCAAAAGTCTAATACACTTTGTCTCAAACCATCTAAAGCATGAATATCTTGGGACACAACCCATAAAATAGTGTTCAAAACATAAAATTAAAGGACATAAGAGAAATGGTGGCCATATTCTCAAATATAATGAGGACTCATCAATTTTCAAGTTGTGCTCTACTAAGATCCTAGCCACGGGAATGATAGTCGTTATCTCTGGACCTTAAATTTGGATAAGAAATGTAGGCAAGATTATGGGTTGGTACAAACATGTACTAAATATGATAGCCAACATAAACATCAACATAGCATACGAGTTAGACAATACGAGTCATATGCATAATCAATGCAGATAAATCATCGCAACATAGGAGGAATACTTCTTGAAGTAACCTCAACTTATCCTTAGTCAATACTTGGGTCATCCACCTCTAGTCAAGCATATTATGGAAGGGAACTCAAGCAACAATCCAAGCTGATCATATATCATATCATAACCTAGCTTATCTTTTATAGACATGGGTAATCCCCTCTTTGCCTTACTACAAAGAAACGTGGGTAGTCACCTCTAGTCCTTACATGGATCATGGGTACTCTCCTCTTTTCTACCTTAGCATATGGATCATGGGTATTCGCCCTTTTTCCTACATCATGTGCCGTTGGTATTCGCCTCTTGTCATTCTATAAGGATAATGGGTACTCACCACTTGTCCAATCATATCATAAGAACATGGGAGTCGCCTCTTGTTCAACTTTACCGAAGAAGGGTAATTGCCTCTTTATCCTATTTCATGGAATACGGGTAATAGCCTCATATCCATCTCATTTGGAGGTCATGGATGATTGCCTTTAGACTAATCAAGATCTTAGTTATTAGTTTTAGATTCATTTTAGTTGAGCAATCATTTCAACATAGAATCATTTAATGTGAGAAAGCCTTTCACATCCATAATATAAGCAATTCATGTGGGAACTATCCCTTCCATAATAAATTACAAAAATAGTCAACCGTTGACAAAATAAGCTTCAATCTCAAACAAATCTAATCATGATTCACCATATAGGATTCAATTCTAATGTATCTCATCAATCCTAGATTGAATACATCTAAATCCACAAATGATCCTTTCATGGCATAAAACCCATATTACATCAATTTCATCTTTCTAGGCATGGGTTGGGCATGGGTACATGTAATTTCATCCTAAGACCATGTATTACTCTCAATTGAATTATAAACAAATACAATCTACTCAATTGGATTAACGTTCATCAATACTCACAACATTAGAAGAAAGCCTTACTCAAATTTAGGATTTTCATCTTCTCAATTAGGGAATCATAGGGACTCCATGGATGGAAGGAGTCCATGGATGAAAAGCCATCATACCTTAATCACAAAGCCCACAAATTCTTGAAGAATGGATACTTGACCCTAGCTTCAACTCTTCCTTCTTCTACAACTTTCTAGAGAGAGAATTACTTTGGAGAGGAACCCAATTCTTTTGGTGAGTTTTAGAGAATGATCTTAATGAGTGAATTTAGTGGTTACAAGACTTACATAGGGGTTCTAAACATATGCAAAACAACCTCACTTCGATTAAATTAAAATGGGAAAAGACCCAACTGCCCCTTAATGAACTTGCTAGTCCACGACTCCGAGACCCCACTTACGAACCGTGGTGAGGACGATGGACCATCTTGCACGTCCGTCATTGTTCATCTGAAACCCATCTTTTGGGGTCCTGGACAATGGACCCTGGACCACGGATCGTGGTCTGACCGACGGTCTATTGGTCAGGCCGTGGTTCCTAGACCTCTAGACTGAGTTGGGTGCCCAGTCCACAGACTAGACCCATGATCCGTAGTTTAACCCATGGGTCATGGTTGGCCTCTATGGCTAGCACCTACAACTTCCCAAAATTAGTCCCTTTTCTCCTTTTTCGGATACAGGTTGTTACATTAAAGAGGCAGCTTCAACATATAAAAGTTTTAATAAGAGAAGAGGAAATATAAACATCATCTCAAAGCCATCTTATACAGAAGAAATGATCGGGACGTAGAACCTACATCAAGTTCCAAAATTGAAAGTAAAGACAAAAGGGAAACCAAGCTTGGTCGTCGGAACATGAGGACTCATCAATCTTCAAGCTTGCATATGAGATCCCTAGCCACGGAAGTGCAAATTTGAAAGATCAGAACCTACATTTAGGGAAATATAGGCAAGAGTATACGCTAGTATAAATATGTACTAAGTAAGATTGCCATGCATGAAGAGTAAAAATCATGATAAATGGACATTTTTCGTAATATGGAATAACTAAGTTAAAACATGATATGAAAGAGTTAGAAAATATAAGTCATAGAACATGGTCAATGTAAGTAGACTTTGTCTTAAACTACATGTGAGATACTTATGAAGTAACCTTCATTGATTAATGTGGGAAAATAACCTTTAACCGTCATGTAAGACCATGTGAGGTATTAACATCAATCTAGTGTTAACCACACCGAAAAGGGGTGTCCTACTTGCCAAGGTAAGACCATGAACTTCTAGCTTACGTGGAACCACTAGCTAATGTGTATTTAGACAATTCTATGTTGGCACATAATTTTTAGGACATGGGTAATCACCACTTGTCCACTCGATGATAACAATAACTGTCACGGAATGTTCATTAATCTTATTCATCTTTTCTTTAAGGGACATTGGTAATATCCTCTTGTCCTTATATCATATGACATGGTTAAATGCCTCTTGTCTTTCATTAGAGGTCATGGGTAATCGCCGCTTGCCTTATTCGTAGAATTGCCCCATAACTTTAATTTATTTTAGGTGAGAAGACCTTTCAACCTTAGTATCTTTTATGTGAGAAAACCTTTCACATGAATGAATGATGTAATTTTGTGAGAAATCCTTTCACAACAATTAGCAATAACAATAATATATATGCTTCATTCTCAAAGCCATTTACATAATATCTCATCAATTTCATAAGAACGTGCACAATTTCATAATTCACCTTTCATAGTTCAAAACCCAATTTCAATCATCAATATCTAGAAAACATGGGTTAAGCATGGGTTCTGGGATTCATCTTCAAATCATGAAATTATATCAATTCATGCATAAAATTTCATAAATCAATCAAATAAATCAACATTGAAAGATATTCATTAAATCGAAGAAAATCCCTAACTCGATTGGGGATTTTTAACTTTGTAAATATGAGAATTTGGGAACTCCATGGAGGAAAAGGTACCTAATGGCTATGAAAGAGGCTAAGCGAAGGGTGATCCGATAAGGGTTACCTCTTCAAGAATTTGAAAGGTGAAAGATAGGAAGGGGTGTGAAAAAACAGTAGTTGACCATATTTGAAGGTTGGAAGCAAATGCTAGAGTTCTTGAAGAAAAAGACATTGATGATGCTTTTCCAGATGAATCAGTAATGGTAATTTCTACACCCTTCGTTCCTTGGAATGCTGATTTTTCAAATATTATTGTGTGTGGGTTTTTACCTGATTATTTGAGTATCCATCAAAAGAGGAAATTTCTATTTCATGTGATGAAGTATATATGTAATTAACCATTTCCTTTTTACAAAGCGTGTTGATAACATCATTTGGCATTGTGTGTCAAAGTTTTACTGAATGAGATCCTTGAAGAATGTCACGTCTCGCCAGCAGGTTGTCATCATGGGGTCATTCGTAAAGCCTCTAAGGTTTTACAATATGGCCACTATTGGCCTACAATGTTTAGGGATGCTCATGCATTTTGCAAATGTTGTGTCCAATGTCAATTACAATGGACTATTTATAGGAGACACGAATTACCACTTTTGAAAT
This sequence comes from Solanum lignicaule, assembly GCA_029582545.1. Lineage (NCBI taxonomy): Eukaryota > Viridiplantae > Streptophyta > Magnoliopsida > Solanales > Solanaceae > Solanum > Solanum lignicaule. The sequence goes on from JAJOOF010000157.1 coordinate 22,694, forward strand.
CCTTTCAATTGAATTGTTTGATGTTTAGGGAATTGATTTCATGGGACCTTTTCCCAGCTCTTTTGGAATCAAGTATATCCTCGTAGAAGTTGATTATCCCTCCAAGTGGGTGAAAGAGATATCATTACCAAACAATGAAGCGTGAAGTGTCACAAAGATTCTCAAAAAGAACATCTTCACAAGGTTTGGTACTCCAAGGGCCATTATAAGTGATGGAGAATCACACTTTTGCAATCATCAATTTGCAGCCCTCCTCTCAAAATATGGGTAAAGCACAAAGTGGTAACACCATATCATCTAGAATCGAGCGGACAAGTTGAAGTGCCTAATCGAGAAATAAAGAGCATCTTGGCAAAAACTGTGAATGTCTATTGTACTAATTTGTCTAGATAGCTTGATGATGCACTTTGGGCCTACTGTATGTCATTCAAATCTCCCATTGGTATATCTCCCTAAAATTTAGTGTTTGTAAAAGCTTGTTATCTTCCGGTTGACTTAGAACACAAAGCTTTATGAACATAGAACAAGATAAATATTAAATGGGATGTTGCCTCCAGAGATCGTGTAGACCAATCTTTGAGTTGGATGAATTTCATTTGTAAGCCTACGAAAGCTCCGCTCTATATAAGGAAAATGTTAAACAGTACCATGATGCTAAGATACTACCTCGTGAGTTTCAGGTAGGGGAGTTAGTCCTACTGTTCAATTCAAGGTTTAAACTCTTCCCAAGTAAGCTCAAGTACAAGTGGATTGTTCCGCAAACTATAACACAAGTGTATGGCAATGGATCAATTGAAATTGAAGATGCAAAGGGGTTGAGATTCACAGTCAATGGGCAAAGGTTGAAGGCATACATTGGAGAAAGTCAAGATGTGAGGGTTGTTGAAGTTGTATTTGGATCATGTTTGAACAACACATCCTTGTCGTGTTGCAATATTAAATTAGTCACTTCATGGGAGGCAACCCAATTATTAGTATTTTCAATAATGTGGGAGTTAATATGTGTAGGTTTTGTGTAAAAATAGGGGACGGTAAAGGGAAATTGACGAGGCACAGAGTAAAATTAGCAGAGCTCCAATGAGTCTGCCAATGGGAGGCTTTTCTTTAGGAGCTCAGTGTCTATTTCGGTGATTTTATAACCTATTGGGCGATGCGCTGATACCATTAGGTAAACCCATTGTAGTCCACCTAGTCAGGCACACTAAATGAGAAACACACTTATAATATCGGTGATATTCATACAAGGAATGGTTATTTGTGCATGCGCATGGGGCGACGATTGTGTAGCCCACCATAGTGAATGGCATATTGTCCTAAGCTATAGACCTCATAGGCGATCTGGCTTTACTTTGGGATTCGCTGAATAAGTCGGGGAATGTCAGTATTAGTAACATATTCAATATGATATTTGAGATCGATTATATTCAATATTTATGTTTTTAATAATACTCATGATAAGCATAGTGTATAGTGTTAGTGATGCGATAATGAAATCGATGTGGTTGCGCTCTTAAGTGATTTTTTTGAATCTTTCATTGACTAGATGCATTTTGATGTGAGCCTTGCAATGAGCATCATGCGTACGTTTTTAATCTTTGTGGGATGTGCCAAATGAGTGTATTTTTAAGTGTCATATGTGGTGCGGTCTTATTTGAAAGCATTGATACACTCAAATTACACATCCCTAAAGAAGCATAAGCGATCGTTATCAAGTAAAGAACCCAACTTGTAGGTTGGGGTTGATCCCACGAGGAAAATAGTTTAGACTTTACTTTAACCAACAATTATATTTAATTAGTCAAAGTACTTCCAAAAACAAGTAATAAAAAAGGAGGGAATTTGTGAAACAAATTGTAACAATTCAGTAAGTAATCAGTAAACAAAAGTCAATTTTTTTGTTGTTATCATGATAAGAAAATTAACTAGGGTATACGTGTTCATCACAAGTTCATAACTCAGTAATCCTAGTAATAGCAACAATTACATGCAAAGTGATAAGTTAGGTATCTCTAAATCCTTGGTCCGGCATCTAGAGAATTTCACCCCGCATCTTGGTACGGCTACGTGTGTATAATTTACTAACCCTTACCTTTACCTCATATTAGACATCATAATCGATGTTTGGCTTAGTTATTACTTCGCACCAATCGACACTAGCTTATTAGATAGTATCATACTAAATCTATGTTGATAATTCTTTTCTGTTGATTACCTCCTTGGTCCGGCAAGTAGCAACAAGGCGAGTTCTAACGCGTGCACTCATTAAAAAGACTTCTAAACGAAAGAATTATCAATGCATGCAAACACTATTCAAGAATAGCTTATTTACTATTCATACTTTGTTAATCGCTCATGGATCCCACAACCCTAGTTGTGAAGTTTAGTTACCCATAATTGCAAGAACACAATTCATAGTGGTAGATGAAGAAATTATGAACTTACGAAAAGAGAAAAATAAACCCAGAAATTCAACTTGAATTGCAAAGCAAAAATCTTCAAAACGAACTTAGGAAATCAATAATTGCTAGGGTTGCAAATTAATCTCCAAAGTCACCAAGTAAAACTAGAATAATAATGTCTAACCTCTAAAAACGAGGTTTACATGCCTTATTTATAGAAAACAAATCCTCAATTAAAAGGGAAACAAATTAAGGAAAGTTTGTTCAGGCACGCGTCT
>JAJOOF010000158.1:0-15916 GCA_029582545.1 Solanum lignicaule
ACTGACTTACGGACCGTCAATGGATCTACGGTCCGTAAATCCCTTCCGTCAGCCAGGACTTAGAAAATATTTCAGCTTCCAAAAATTAGCTTCTCTGAAGCAAACGACGGATTTGCAGTACGGACCGTAGATCGATTTACGGTCCGTCAATCCCCTCCGTAGCTCCACACTTGGAATCTTCAAAATTCAGGTACTGGAACCCTCGCAGTATCAATCTACGGATCAACAGTATGGTCCGTAGATTAATCTACGGACCGTAAATGGCCACCGTGGTTCCACACTTGGTCAGATTTCCCTGATTTGTCTTCCATACCTTGCCTGCTGATATACGGTCATCACCTACGGACTGTCAATGGACCTACGGTCCGTAGATCACCTCCGTGAATGCCCTTTTTCTGTATTTCTTTCAGCTATCACTATACTTCCGTGCCTGAACATCTTTCCTGCAAAATATGATAAAAAAACATAAAAACCAATACAAAAAGGCCCTAGACACACACAACTTGTAAGTTAAATGTATTAGAAATACCGTAAACTCACGGTATATCAAGCATGCAGATGGAATCCTAGAATTTGACTTGTTAGTCTAATTGTATGAATCTTAGTGAGCGTGATACATGATCTTGGGCAAAAATTTAAAGAGGGAACCAAATTGTCCATAATACTTTCTAACATCCTTGTTAGGGTGTGAATATATTTTTGCACCATTTGAGCCTAACCTATTTGTGGGCAACCAAAAGAAAGCCTCTTGAACAAAATTGTCCTTACCTTCTCACCAAAATCCTTTTTGAAAGCATTGTGATGTTTGGATAGCCAACTTAAGCCAAAAGCCTAAGTTGGGGGTGTTACAAGAATTGAAAATGAATGCCAAGTGAAGGGTAAAAAAAATATGAAATGAGACTCAACTTTGGAAGTTATACAAAGAGAAGTAATCCCTCATTATTAAAAATAAGGATAAAAAAGAGTCATTGTGATCGAAATGCATTGGAAAAAATGAAAATGAAAAAGAGAAGTGAATGAATTAAAAGGGGATTCCAAATAAATTGAGCGACAAATCAAAGTTTGAGTTCTCAAATGAAAAGGAATGAAAGGAACTTGAGAAGAGGTGATGATGATTGAAACAATGCTCTGAAAAAGTAAAGTCACCAATCCAAATTGACCATACCTTCACTCTCAGTTTCATTACAAGCCTAAAAGAGCGTTAAGATTTTACATGAACTAGGTTATGCGATGATTGCAAAATACGGACAAACCAATGGGACAAAGCTTGCATGTGTTTATCTTTTGAGAGAGTGAGAGTTGCATTGATTCCTTATACATTTGTTGATTTGTTGTGTGAGAGCATGTAATCGTTCTTGCTGTGAGGGCACTTGAATGCATTTGTTGAAACATCTTCTTGCTTTTGATAAGAAGCTAAAGTGAGTTTGAGCTTGTGTTGAAACTAGCTATTCATAATTTGAAGTTTTTTTTATCATGATTGAGGGTAGCGTGTTATTGAGAGTAGTCTTGCTATGGAACTTGCATGTTATCTCTAATTGAGTACTGTTGTAGACACCCTTATTGAGCTTATTGTGTTCTTGGTTTATGTAACGACCCTCAAAATGAAGTAGGATAAAGTAGAGCCTCACATGGGTTTTATGCATTAATAACTTGTTAAAATAATGAAGAATAGCCTTTTTAGTTAGTTTTAAAGAGTTTGGAAATCAAACGTCAAGGGACGACCAAGACGTTCGGAAACTAGTCTTTTGCGTGCTGGTGTGTTCTAGTATGTTGTTCATGTTTTTATGTGTTTTTTGGAGTCTAAAATTAGTGGAGGTGACCCTAATGTCTTAATAAATGTTTTTAGGGTCAAAACGTCTGGGTAAGACTCCCCGGGACCACCCTAAGGGTCCTCAAGGAAGACCCCAACCCTTGGCCAAACAAGCTGCCAAGGCAGCTTGAAGTTGCTCATGGACGGAGCATGTCCAAGTCACGGACTAGCTCCACCAAGGGCCAAAAGTTTGGTCCACGTCGCGGACTGTACTATCTCGAAATTTAATTTATGAAAACTTGTGGGAACACCTCCGCGTCGCGAACTTGTTTCCCGACAAAATCTGCGAAAATAAAACTCAAGTTTGACTGGTTTAAAAGGCCCAACTAGTGAGGGGTAGTTTGGGTACTTTGGAGAATTATTATAAATGGCTATTCTACCTATTTTAGGGTATTTTAAGTTGGTTAAAACCCCAATACCTAGAATTAGACCCCATTCTTCAAATTGACCCTTCCCTCTCAAAATAGATTCTCTCAAAAACTCCATTGAAGACCTTGATAAAGCTCAAGCTAGAAGCTAAGTTTTCAACTAATTTCTTCTTCAATTTCATGAATCTTCAATACTTAAGGTATGGTAACTCTTGATTCTTGAATAACCTCTCATTCAAGGAGTTTTATCAAAAATTTTCAAAAGTGATTCAAAGACCAAAAATTCCCAATTTTCAATCTAAACATGGGTTCCTTGTCAAACGATTTACTAAATCATTCTATTGATGAATTAATGTGGAATTAAGGTTTTTAAGATAATTTTCAAAGGAATTCTTAAAGAACCCATGATCCCCAAATTCTCGAAAATTGGCCTATGATGTGGGTCTTTGTGAGTATGATCTCTATGGGTGAAATTATGTTTAGATTAGATTGTATTGATGTTTCCTATGATTATATATACTTATTCATGTTGAATTGTTGGTATATTGATGAGTTGGGAATTATGGCCTTATGGGCAAAGTTATGGGTTGATCCCTTTGTTTATTTTTATTTTTTAATCAATTACCCGGATAGGGTGTGTTGTATTAGCAAAAAGGATTAGAGGGGGGCTAGACCTGACCTCAACACAACACTGATCCGAAGGCTTACAAAAACTACTATAGAGCCTTCTATAAATTTATGAAGAAGAAAGTAACCAGCTTACAAAGAAATTTGCTCTATCATATTTTCTGTGAATACTAGGCAATTGCCATTTGTCTAGTAGAAAGAGACCTTTAGCTTGTCTAGGGAGATTGGAATAGAGTTGAGTGATGAGCATCTAGTGAGAAGAAAAGGCCAGTTTTGCTAAACAATCTGCAACTTGGTTTCCCTCTCTGAAACAATGTTTAATTTGCATTTGCACCCTTTTTTTTATGACGTTGATGGAGTCAATGACTTGTTTCAGCTTCATATTTGTAACTATATCATTGGCGAGCATATTGACTATATTCATGGAGTCAAATTCTAGAATAAAATTAGTGTACCTATGTTGATTACACCATTTTACACCAAACTCAACTGCCATGGCCTCAACCATGTTACTATTTTTGCACTCAACGGGGAAAGAGAATGCCATGATCAAGTCTCCATAACTATTCCTTATGATTCCCCCAATGCCTACCCTTCCAGTCTCATGTACATAGCTACTATCAGTATTGATTTTTATGATGGCGTTTTGGGGATAACTCCATGTTACTTGCTTCATTATCTGAACTAGTCTGAGCCTCTCAACTTCTAGGCAGAATGATGGCCAATGATTACTTCCACAGAAGTTTTGAAAAGTATTAGGCAAAACAGATTTTATAGTATAAACGGTTTGATAGCACATTTTGTTAGTTTGGAGGTATTTTTTGCCTCCATATTTGCAAAAGAAACTGAAGCCAAATTCTACACTTAACCAACAACAAATAGTAGATCATTACGTGTAAAACCTACTAATAAACAATCAATTAGCTAACTAATTTTATCTTAGAGGTTGTTGGTCACTGTGTAATTACTTTTACTGGTAACTTATGTCTCGTTCAAAAAATATTTTCCTTATTGAAGCATTCTAAATTTCAGCCAACTTACAGAATAATGAAAACATTCTAATTCCAATCAACTTACTGAAGCATTCTAAATTTCAGCCAACTTACAGAATAATGAAAACATTCTAATTCCAATCAACTTACTGAAGCATTCTAATTTCAGTCAACTTACTGAAGATTTATAATTATAGTATGGATTTCACAAAGTAGAAGATAAATAAGAGGAATTGAAGCATCACAGTCAACTTACAGTTCGCACAATACTTCAGTGTATGAGAAAAACTACATGAAGAAAAATAAATTGAAGCCAAATACTAAACTTAATAATGTCACGACCCAGGTGTACCCCCTAGATGCAACACGGCGTACTTGACTCCGAAGGGGTCTCATACAAATCCTTAGCATACATAAATATAAGAAAATAGAAATGATGCTGAATTTAAAATTTTCTCAATCAAAGTCTTTTTCATAAAATCGAAAAGAATCTAGACATTGTCTCATAGTCCATCTACTACAACAGAATGTCAATAGGGTCACAACCCTTTACAATCGAAAAGTCTCAAAAGTAGAATATAAGAAAGTAACTAGAAGTGAATGATATTTCGTCCTCGAACTATGAGGACTCACCACAAGTCTTGGAGATAAGCAATCCAAGCCTTTGTCAAGAAAGGAAGTACACTTTACCTAGCCGGAACCTACACTTATAAAAATTGTAGAAGAAATAGGGGTTAGCACAAATATGTACTAAGTATGGAAGCATGTATAAAAATCTTTGAAGTATGATTAAAAGGACAATTTATTTGAAAAACATGCATTTGTCAAGTTTGAGAATCACTTATGCATTTTAATGTAAAACACAAGTCATAGCATATTCATCACATAAATCCTCACAACATAGTTGAACCATTACCTTAGCAACCCTAAGGTATGCTTGTGCAATGTATGGTTGGCATCCCATAATACCAACCATACTAAGTACTCCTTTGAAGCCACCTTAGTAATACCTATCATCTTTAGACTTCATCATAGTCAATAGTCATAGATAAGAAATAGTCATGTACATTACTTGAACATAAGGAAAGTCATTGATAACAACAATACATTCAACATACATGCATACATTTATGTGTTATCATAACATAAAGAACCATCCCATATAACTTTCTAAGTCTACTTGTGCAATGTAAAAGTGAAGTCCCATACCCCCACTCCTACTAAGTAAAACTAATGAAGAAGTCATAAGTATAGTTCGTGTCATATTCATTATCTTGTCATGTAGGGAAAGTAGCCATAACCGACATAGACCATGTGAGCTACATTGAATCTGGTGTCGTGTAACCTCACACTGAAAGAAGGTGTCCTAATTGCCTAAGGTAGAACTAAATGTATTAGCTTTTAGGTGGATCCGCTAGCTAAAGACCTATGCGGGCACATAGTTTGGGATAGGGAGATTGCTTCTAGAAACCCGACCTCCTGTATAGGCGGAGGAGCTTCAATTTCATGAGAATAATTTAGATGACCTATCCTATTGTATTGACAGGAGGGCCTCTACCTCATTTTCCATATCCTCTCGGTGCTAAGCATTATTTCTCAAATTATACATAATTAGTCTTGAATTGTATTTACATGTGTGAAGGAATAACATGCCCTTCATTCATTACAACTCATAAAATAGCTCATAGATTCCATTAGGTGAGAATGGACTTTCAACCTTACAATCATCATTAACATGCTAGTAAACCTTTCACATCATGTTCATAGTGTTTCATGAGAATAGCCTTTCAATTAACACAACAACATTATCATCATCCTAGACAATTCAAACATAGTCATGTGTAAGGGTAAGGGGAGAATGATCTTTCATCAATACCACAATTTACACAATAGTCATAGGATATTCACTTTCTAAGTGAATCATAAGTTCATACATATTTTTCATCAACATGTACAAACCATCATAATTTACCCTTCAAGGGTCATGAATCATGTCTCACAATCACACCTAGAAATACTACATTAGGCATGGATAAAACAAGATTCAATTACTAAAATACCATAGACACAATTCAAAGTATTCATCTTGCATCAATACACCCATCACAATTTATGAAATTGGGGTCATGGGGAAATTCATGGGTTCATGGGGAATTTTATCATAAAACACCAATAGACAACAATTCAATCATAATAATAGTCAATTAACTCATTGAAATCATTTTTAGGGAGAACCCATGTTATAGAGTGAAAACCCTAGATTTTGAATAATCTAGTAATCTGAAATTGCAGATTTAGGGCTTCATGGAAGAAAGCTTTCCATGAATCAAGAGCCCCATACCTTGATTGGAGATTTCCCCACGAATTGGAGTTGAGAAGTTGAGTTCTTGAGACCTAGTCTTCAAGTTCTTGTTCTTCTTCAATGAAGGAATTCTAGTGAGAGAAATGTTAAGAGGGAGAGGATTTTGGGAATTGTTTGGGTGTTGTGAATTAATAACTAAAATTGGGTGAATTTGACTTAAAATCAACTTATATAATACCCCAAAAAATACCCAAAACGACCTTACTTTGATTGGACTTAAAAAGGAAAAACATACTTGACCCTCATTTAAGGAGCCCGTCCAGGTACCACGAGCCCCTTCACGAGCCGTGGTGAGGACCACGACTCGTGGTCCTACGCGTGAAGGTTGGGGCAGTGGCTAGGAATTGGGCGCCTTAAGCTCATGAGCCCAGGGCATTATCACGAGGGACTCCACGAGTCGTGGTCCCTCTCGTGGTCCTTGAGGCAGTGGCCTTGCCACTTGGGACCCTTAGTTCCATGCCTAAGGCAACTCCACGAGGTCTCTCACGAGGCGTGGTGATGGCCGTGGAAGTTGAGGCAATAACTATGATTTTGGGTGGACATTTTTCCATGGCCAAGTGAGCTTCACAAGCCGTAGTGAGGACCATGGTCCGTGGTCCCCCTCATGAAGGGTGAGGAAGTGTGCCTAGGCTAGGGGCAGCCTTGGCCTTTGGCTTTGGCTTGGCACTTGCCTCTTGGCTTTGACCCTTCTAAACCTCATTTCAACCCTATATGCCTTATTAACATTCGGGGAGTCATTTTATGATCTTTACTCTTACATTTAGGCTCTAGTTTAACCTAACATTTTCTGTAGTGTTACATTATCTTCCCCTTGAGAACATTTATCCTCGAATGAAGATTTAGACACCTTACGAAATTAAAGACTCAATACTAGCAGCCCATCATGTATGTAAGATTAAAATAATGCACAATTTATAGGAGGAAACATAAACTCCATTCCCAATACATAATCAATGCAACACAAGGAAGTATGAGCTACATCCACAACCCATTATACACAAAACTCATCATTTCATATCATCATAGGAGGAACTACCTTCTCCAACTCAAAGCAATCTCAACACAACAATATGGAGCCAATATGCCATTTCATCAAAAACATAACTAAGCATGTTTAACAAATCATCTCATGAAATCAAATGTGCAATCATCATCACAAAATGCAAATCAGCACCAAGAACATATTACTCATGAAAACTCAATTTATGCTAAATATGAGTTCTCCTAAGAACATGCATATCATAAGGAAATCATAAATAACACTTATAGCACAAATGACTTCCAAAACGCCAAACTCAATAAAAAACTACTTACCTCAAGTTTGGATAGGAGTAGAAGGAAAAAGATGACGATAACGGGACTTCATATCGGCCTCGGCCTCGGCCTCCCATGTAGCACCCTCAACTAAATGATTCCTCCATAAGACCTTAACGGAAGTTATTTCCTTATTCCTCAACCTTTTGACTTGTCGGTCTAAGATCTCTACCGGAATCTCTTCATATGAAAGACTCTCATCAACTCCCAAACCTTCTAAAGGAAAGATGGATACCGGATCACCAATGCACTTCTTAAGCATAGAAACATGAAGTATTGGGTGAACCGGAGCCAACTCATTTGGCAAGTCTAACTCATAGGCAACTTTTCCAATACGCTTCAAAATTTGATAAGGGCCCACATACCGGGTACTAAGTTTCCCCTTCTTGCCAAACCTCATCCCACCTTTCATAAGTGATATTTTCAAGTTGACCCAATAATTGACTTCAAATTCTAGGTCCCTTCTTTTAACATCGGCATAAGACTTTTGCCGACTTTGGGCCATCTTGAACCTCTCTCTAATGAGTCGAACTTTCTCAATGGCCTCATAAACTAATTCGGGACCAATCAGAGCAATTGCACCTACTTCAAACCAACCAACCAGAGATCTACACCTTCTACCATATAGTGCTTCAAACAGAGCCATGCCAATACTTGAGTGGTAACTATTGTTGTAGGCAAACTCTATCAATGGTAGATGGTCATCCCAATTACCTTGAAAATATATGACACACACCATCAACATATCCTCTAAGGTTTTAATGGTGCGTTCCGTTTGACCATCCATTTGAGGGTGAAAGGCCGTACTAAGCTTGACCTTAGTACCAAGACCTTTTTGGAATGCCTTCCAAAAATGTGAAGTAAATTAAGTACCCCCGATCCAATATAATATATAGAGGAACCCCATGCAACTTCACTATCTCCTTGATGTACAATTTGTCATAGTCTTCCGCCGAAAATGAAACCTTGACGGGAATAAAATGGGCAGACTTTGTCATTCTATCAACAATGACCCAAATAGAATCATATTGCCTTAGAGTACGAGGCAACCCCATAATAAAATCCATAATCACATCCTCCCACTTCCAAGTGGGAATATCTTTATCTTGGGACAAGCCACACGGTCTTAGGTGTTCGGCCTTAACTTGTTGACAATTCAGACACTTGGCTAAAAAACCTGTTATATCCTTCTTCATGCCATTCCACCAATAGACTTCCCGTAGGTCACGATACAAATTGGTGGCTCCCGGATGAATAGAATACCGCAAACCATGAGCTTCATCTAAAATTTTCTCTCTCAAGCCATTGACATCCGAAACACATAATCGGCCTTGTTACCTAAGAACCCCATCTCCCCCTTGGGAGAAGCCCTCAATGGATTTGTTGAGTACCGATTCTTTCAACTCCATCAATATGAGATCAAGGCCTTGTTTTGACTTCACATCAACCACAAAGGAGGATTCGAAACCACTATGGACCATAACACCACCCTTGGTGGAATTGTCATGACCCAGGAGTACCCCGTAGACGTAACACGGCGTACTTGACTCCGAAGGGGTCTCATACAAGCCTCTCGCATCATCATTACATAAGACATAGAAATAATGCGGAAAAATTTAAAACTTTTACCATAGAAGTCAAATTTTCTTTAACAAAGTAAAATCATTGGAATCTAGACTTTGTCTCCTATACCATCTAAAGCATAGGAATACAAAGTTTGGGACTTAGCCCTTTACATCAATAAAAGTCTCAATATGAGAAGTACAATAGAAACTAAAAAATAGATAATCCGTCCTCGAACTTGAGGACTCACCACAACCTGGAGATAAGCAATCCAAGTCTCTTTTAAGAAATGAGAGTGTATGTCACCTAGCCGGAACCTACACTTATCAAAATGTAGAAGAAGGGGTTAGCACAATTATGTACTAAGTATGAAAGCATGCATAAAATCCTTTAAATATGATAAAAAAAACGTTTTAGTGAAAAGTATGCATTTATCAAGTTTGGAAACCACTATGCACTTTCAATGTAAGAGACAAGCCATAATCACATTTATGCTCACAACATAGTAGATTCAATACCTTAGTAACCCCTTAGGAACACTTGTGCAATGTATGGTTCGCATCCCATAATACCAACCATACTAAGTACTCCATTGAAGCTACCTTAGTCATACACATCATCTTTAGACCTCATCATAAACAATAGACATCAATAAAGAACTAGTCATGTACTTTACTTGAACATAAGGAAAGTCATTCATAGCAACTACCCATTCAACATACATGCATACATTCATATCTCATAATAATATAAAGGAACAATCCCATAACATCCTACTAAGTGTACTTGTGCAATGTAAAAGTGAAGTCCATACCTCCATTCCTACTAAGTAAACTCATTAAGAAATCATAGTGTAGTTCATGTCTCATTCATTATCTTATCATTTAGGGAAGAATAGCCATAATCGACATAGACCATGTGATCTACATGGAATCCGATGTCGTGTAACACCAAAAGAAGGTGTCCTACTTGCCTAAGTTAGAAATAAATGTATTAGCTTTTAGGTGGATCCACTAGCTAAGCCCTATGTTGGCACATAGTTATGGGATAGGGAGATTGTTTCTAGAAACCCGACCTATTGCATTGGATGAGGAGCTTCCATCTCATGAGTTTACTTTAGATGACCTGACCTATTGCATTGACGAAAGGGCATTTACCTCATTGTCCATATCCACTCGGTACTAAGCATTATCTCTCAATTATACATAATTAGTCATCGAAATGTATTTACATGTGTGAAGGAGTGTTGTACCCTTCATTTAATACAATTCATAAAATAGCTCATAGACTCATTTAGGTAAGAACTAACTTTAAACCTTAGAATCATCGTTAATATGTGAGTAAACCTTTCACATTATTGTTCTTAGTGGTTTCATGAGAAATTGCCTTTCAATCAACACAACACCATCAGCATCATCCTAGACAAGTCATAGATGACCATGTGTAAGGGTAAGGGGAGAATGACCTGTCAACAATACCACAATTTACACAATAGTCATAGGATCTTTACCTTTCAAGTAAATAATAAGTTCACATACATCCTTCATCAATGATGAACAATCCTTCACAATTTACCCCCTTATAGGGTCATGAACCAAGTCTCACAATCACACCTAGAAATACTACTTTAAGCATGAATTAAACAAGATTCAATAACTAGATTAGCATAGACACAATTCATAGTAATCATCTTGCATCAATACACCCGTCAAAATTCATGAAATTGGGGTCATGGGGTAGTTCATGGGTTCATCTGGAGTTTTACTATAACATTCTCCATTAAACGTCAATTCATCCATAATATAAGAGAAATAACTTAATGAAATCATTTTTAAGAAGAACTCATGGCTAGAATGGAAACCCTAGTTTTTTGAACAATATCCCAAATTTCGAAATTAGAGTTGAACGGTTTCATGGAGAAAAGTGTTCCATGAATCAAGGTTCACATACCTTAATTGAAGCTTTGCCCACGAATTGGAGTTGAGAAGATTGATTCTTGAGCCCTACACTTCAAGTTCTTGGTGTTCTTCAATGGAGGAACTTTTAGAGACAGAAATACTGAAAGGAGAGGATTTTGGGGGAAATATTTGGGTAGTGTGAATTAATGAGTTAGTCTTGTGAATTTTGACTTAAAACCAATATATATTTTACCCCTAAGATACCCAGAACACCCCCACTTTAATTGGACTAAAAAGGAATAGACTTAAAAAGTCCTCATTTAATGGTCCCCGTCCAGGTCTCACGACCACCTCCACAAGCCAATTCCTTCTTCTCATCTTCTACATGAGCCACACTACCCATAGACATTCTACTTAAGGCATCCACAACTATATTAGCTTTGCCGGGCTGGTATAAGACACTCATGTCATAATATTTCAAAAGTTCTAACCACCTTCTTTGATGGATATTCAAATCTTTTTGGCTAAACACATATTGATGGCTCTTGTGGTCGGTAAACACATCTACATGCATCCCATGAATATAGTGTCTCCATATTTTCAAGGCAAACACCACCGCCACTAGTTCGAGATCATGAGTTGGATAATTCTTTTCATGTACCTTGAGTTGCCTTGAAGCATAGGCAATCACCTTACCATGTTGCATAAGGACACATCCCAAAACCACTCGAGAAGAGTCACAATATACTACAAACCCATCGGTACCCTCTAGTAAGGTCAACACCGGAGCGGTGGTGAGTCTATTCTTCAACTCTTGGAAGCTCTTCTCACAAGCCTCCGACCACTCAAATTTGGATTTCTTTTGTGTCAAGGTCGTTAACGGAGAAGCGATAGATGAGAAGCCCTCAACAAATCTTCTATAATACCCAGCCAAACCCAAAAAGCTTCAAATTTCAGTGGGACTAGGGGTCTAGGCCAACTCTTAACCGCATCGGTTTTCTTAGGATCAACCTCTATGCCCATGCTTGACCGCGGAAAGCAACCGACCTTAGCCAAAATTCACACTTGCTAAACTTAGCATACAATTGTTGGTCTTTAAGGACTTGCAATACTATCTTCAAATGCTTCGTGTGATCACCCTCACTCTTAGAGTATATCAAAATATCGTCAATAAAAGCGATCACAAAGGAATCAAGGTATTGCCTAAACACCCTATTCATAAGGTCAATGAAAGCCGCCGGGGCGTTGGTCAAACAAAAAGACATTACTAGAAACTCGTAGTGACCATATCTTGTTCGGAAGGCCATTTTAGGAATGTCAACCCCTCTCACTCTAAGTTGGTGATAGCCCGACCTTAGGTCAATCTTTGAAAAGTAACTCACCCCTTGAAGTTGGTCAAACAAATCATCAATTCTAGGGAGTGGATATTATTCTTAATAGTGACCTTGTTCAATTGGTGGTAATTGATACACATCCTAAGGGACCCATCCTTTTTCTTCACAAATAATATTGGAGCACCCCATGGAGATATGCTAGGTTGAATAAAGCCCTTGTCTAACAAATCTTTGAGTTGCTCGTTCAACTTGTTTAGTTTGGCCGGAGCCATCCAATAAGGGGAAATGGATATGGGTTGAGTATCCGGCAAAAGATCAATGCCCAAGTCTATTTCCCGTTCGGGAGGAATGCCAGGCAAATCATCGGGAAAGATTTCCGGAAATTCTCTTACTACGGGGACCGACTATAAAGGAGGAGTCTCAGACTCAATGTCCTTAACTCTTACAATATGATAGATACAACTCTTAGAAATCATTTTACCAGATTTTAGACATGAAATGAATCGACCTCTAGGGATTGAATCCCCCCCCCTTCCATTCCAAAATCGGCTTATTTGGAAATTGAAACTTTACTACCCGAGTTCTACAATCAATGGAAGCAAAACAAGCATGCAACCAATCCATCCCCAAGATTACATCAAAATCAAGTATGTCTAATTCAACAAAATCTAACAAAGTGACTTTATGAGACAAAGTAATAGGACAACTCCTATATAGTCTTTTAGCTACAATAGAGTCACCAACCGGGGTAGAAACCGAAAAAGGCTCTATTCGGGTGTCGGGGAGTACATCAAATTTCATAGCCACAAAGGGTGTAACAAAAGATAAAGTGGCACCGGGGTCTAATAATTCATAAACATAAAAGGAAAAGACTTGCAACATACCCGTTACAACATCCGGGGAGCTCTCTTGGTCACCTCTTGATTGAAGAGCATAGAAGCGATACTTCTTAGGAGCATCGGAATTAGAGCCACTTGGAGGAGCTTGATTATTTTCCCTTCCCTTGGCCGCACGGGTTGGACAATCTTTCAATTGATGACCACTTTTCCCACATCCATAGCACACACCCATATTGGAAAGACACTTCCCCTCATACTTTTTACCACATTTGGCACATGTAGGCCTCTCCATGGAAGATCGACCCATAATGCCTCCTTGAGGCTTATGGTTAAACACCCTATCTTTGTTGGAACTTGGAGCATTAGAAGAGCCTTGGTTGGAAAACCTCTTCTTGAACCTTGGTCCACTTTAACCCTGAAACTTACCTTTAGAAGAATTACCATCATCGGACCTTGCCCTCTTTACCTCTCTATTATTTTTCCTTAGCCTTGATTCCTCAACTTGTTGAGCATAGACCATTAGACGTGAAATGTCCATAATGTCATGAAGCATAGCCACACGACATTCTTGCTCAATTGAATCGGACATACCCTTCACAAATCGACTCATCTCATCTCTAGGATTAGACACCAATGATGGGGAATATTTGGACAACTTAGTAAATTTCAAGGAGTATTCTTGGACACTCATATCTCCTTGTCGAAGGTTGATAAATTCCTCCACCCTTGCTTCTCTCTTTTCCCATGGAAAGAACCTATCAAGAAATGCCTTTTTGAACACTTCCCAACCAATGGGACCCGCTTTTATAGCCCTATTATCCTTCCATTGAGTGTACCATACTTGGGCCACATCTTTCAATTTATACCTAGCTAATTCGGCTTTCTAAATAGAAGTTACCCCATAGCATCCACTATCTTCTAAACCTCTTCCAATAACTCTTGTGGGTCTTCATTTAGTTTAGAACCAAAGAACATATGAGGGTTCATTTGAGTAAAGTCTCTCAACCTTGAAGCCATGGTGCTCATATTAAGATTCACTCAGGGCCCAACTTCCCCATTTTCTTGAGCCGTTATAGCTTGGGCTTGAGTGGTGACAGCTTGAGTTTGAACCGTCATAAGTTGAGTCATTGTTTGGAAAGTCGTATTTATTTCCACATTAGTCATGACCCCTTCATCATTAGGAGCTTGAGGAGCTTGGGGAGGAACTCCCTCATTCACATCCTCCTCTTGCACCCTTCTTGCATTCCCTCTTCTTGTATTCATTGTCTATAATCACAAGAGAGAGGTAGGAAAAAGTACTTCATAGAGTTAGGACTCCAAAGCACGATTAAAGAGTAATGGAAGAAGTGAAAGTTCCTAAACATCTTATAGCCTCTCATTCATAAGTGTGGCGCGCTTCACACTCATGAACAAGACTCTACTAGACGTGGTTCATGAGACATCAACCTAAATATTATCCCAAAACCTTATTCTCTGATACAAAGTTTGTCACGACACATGAGTACCCCCTAGACGTCACACGGCGTACTTGACCCTAAAGTGGTCTCATACAAGCCTCTAGCATCATCATTACATAATTCATAGAAATAATGCGGAAAAATTTAAAACTTTAATAATAGAAGTCAAACTTCATTATTTTTTATAAAGGAAAATCATTGGAATATAGACCTTGTCTCATATACCATCTAAAATATAGGAATACAAAGTTTGGGACTTAGCTTTTTACATCAATAAAAGTCTCAATATGAGAAGTACAATAGAAACTAAGAAATGGATAATTCGTCCTCGAACTTGATGACTCACCACAACATGGAGATAAGAAATCCAAGTCTTCGTCAAGAAAGGAGAGTGTATGTTACCTAGCCGGAACCTACACTTATCAAAATGTAGAAGAAGAAGGGGTTAGCACAATTATGTACTAAGTATGGAAACATGCATAAAATCCTTTAAATACGATAAAAAGGACGTTTCAGTGAAAATGATACATTTATCAAGTTTGGAAACCAATATGCACTTTCAATGTAAGAGACAAGCCATAATCACATTTATGCTCACAACATAGTAGATTTATTACCTTAGCAACCCCTTAAGAACACTTGTGCAATGTATGGTTAGCATCCCATAATACCAACCATACTAAGTACTCCCTTGAAGCTACATTAGTCATACATATCATCTTTAGACTTCATCATAAATAATACACATCGATAAAGAACTAGTCATGTCTTTTACTTGAACATAAGGAAAGTCATTGAAAGCAACTACCCATTCAACATACATGTATACATTCATATCTCATCATAATATAATGGAACCATCCCACAACATCCTGCGAAGTCTACTTGTGCAACGTAAAAGTGAAGTCCCATAACCCACTCCTACTAAGTAAACTTATTAAGAAGTCATAGTGTAGTTGATGTCTCATTCATTATCTTATCATTTAGGGAAGAACATCCATAACCGACATAGACCATGTGAGCTACATGGAATCCGGTGTCGTGTAACCCCACACTAAAATAAGGTGTCCTAATTGCCTAAAGTAGAACTAAATGTATTAGCTTTTGGGTGGATCCACTAGCTAAGTCCTATGTTGGCACATATTTATGGGATTGGGAGATTTCTTCTAGAAACCCGACCTATTGTCACGACCCGGGAGCACCCCCAAGTCGTAACAAGGCGTACTCGACCCCGAAGGAGTCTTATACGAGCCACATAGTCATTCATTGCATTCAATAATGAAAATAGTGCGGAATAATAAAAAGACTTATTTACATCCACACATTTAAACTTCTTAAAACAACTTTAAAAA
>JAJOOF010000159.1:0-19346 GCA_029582545.1 Solanum lignicaule
TCACAATTCAGAAATTTGTGGTAATTTCAATTTCTTGTAGAACAAAATAACATCAGGAAGTTTCCATTTTACTGCTCATTATCCCTGTGCCTATCAATCAAAAAAGCTACAGCAGCATCTTCGCAGACTAGTGTACTTCAATGACAACTCTATGTATTGAAACTTGTAGAGCCCTTGTAAGAAGGGGCAAACAGAATTAAAAGCATAAAATTTAATGCAAAAGAGAAACTACCAGTTAAGAATGATTCACACTCAATAACATGCTTGGAAACCACAACAAAGATTAGCAAATCTTTTCTTTACAGTGCTAAAAGAATCAGCCGTGGATACCAACTCATTCATATTTCACCACAAGGCACAAGTAATAGCATACACTCTTCTCTCTTCTTTTAAGAAGGAATTTAAACAATTAAAAATAAAAAGACAAAGGACCCTAACATAGTCACGATATTTGGATGAAAAATATTGCAGACATGCCACTATAAGTGTTAATTTCCAGTTTTGCTGGAAACATAGAAGCATTTCAATGTCAATCAGACATTGAGCAAAAACAAGGAGACACCCTAAGCAGTAGTGGCAGAGCCCGAATTTTCACGGTTCCAATATATGAAAAAGTAAACACACAAAGAAGTCCAAGAAAAATAATCTTAACCATATATAAACCGTCTACTTTTCCATCAAAGAGGGTTTGGATGAACCCCTTGACCGTTATTAGCTCTACCCCTGCTGAGCAGAAAGTGAGAAAGTGAGACACCCTGAGCTAGTGTCGGAGCCAGAATTTTCACTTAGAGTTTCGAAATATGAAAAAATAAACACATGTAGGGTATAAACAATATACCTTTCCATGGAACCCTTGTTAGCTCCGCCCCTGCTGAGCAGTTATGAATAAGAAGACATTCTTTTCAATGCAAGAGCAAGGATAGGCACAATTACTATAAAAAAAAAAGTGGCAACAGATAAAACCCCACATGTTAAATCTAATTATCCAAGTAACCCTTTTAACATTGGCAACAAAAGATGATTTTGCATACCTTGAGGCCATTGAGGAATGGGTTCTGGGAGAAGAAAAGTATCAGGTTCTCGGGAAGAAAGATCTGAAATTTTGCTCCAACGGAAGCATTTGCATCCAAACATTTTTTTTTCCTCAAATCAATTATGAAATTCAAAACTAAAATATAGCATCTCTATAAGAATCAATAATACCCAATTCTTCTTCCTTTCTGGGAATCAATTCTTGCGTGTTTTGGTAGAAAA
This sequence comes from Solanum lignicaule, assembly GCA_029582545.1. Classification (NCBI taxonomy): domain Eukaryota; kingdom Viridiplantae; phylum Streptophyta; class Magnoliopsida; order Solanales; family Solanaceae; genus Solanum; species Solanum lignicaule. The sequence goes on from JAJOOF010000159.1 coordinate 1,255, forward strand.
TTAGTGGACGATGAATGACGACGTCAACTGTTGTTTTCGACTCATATCCAACATTCGTTTATGGGTTATTATGATAAAATTGGCCCATCTCGCTAGCGTCATTTAATTAGGAGAAAACGACTTAAACTTAACCTGAATTATTATTTTAACATCGTAATTATTGATAGATTTAAAAATATTCATTTAGTTGATTAAATAATTGGCTTAATTCATCGGTGGTCCCCTAAAGTTGGCATTAATTTTCATTTAGACATCTTAACTAGACTTTGTTCATTTTAGACATCTCGTGTAAGACCATGATATGTCATTTTAACACTTTTTTTTACATTCAGCAAAATATGATGGTGAGTGTGTTCCACTCGCGAATGATGTGTAAAATGTCAAATTAAATGAGGACACTTGTCATTTTGTTCAAAATAATTTAACTCTTTACACATCATTCGCGAGTGGAACACACTCACCATCATATTTTGCTGAAACGTGGCACGTGGATCGATGACACGTGGCACTTTTTTTTCCAAATAATAACAAAAAAAAGATTTAATTCACCTTAAAAAATCTTTAAAAGAAGCATCTCCCACCCCACCCATCGTCTTCTCCAACATTGCAGAAACAAGCACAGTAGCACAAACCCCTTAATCTTAGATTATACCCGAAATTTTCTCTATCTTTTTTACTTAAATATTGTTCAATCCTTCTATGGTATAACTTTGGTGAACTTGTGTAACTCAATTTTTTTTCAAATAAATGCAGCTCCACAAATTTTATTGCTAAAAGAAAATTCTACAGATTTTATTGCTAAAAAAATAAATCTAAGATCCAATGGACTTTTAAAAATACAAATGTGTACGTGTTCATATCACATTGTTAAGTTTCTTTTAATGGGATTATCTCATTTTTTAGTGACTTTTTATTCATCCCCAACTTTTCATTTGTTTTCTTCAAATTTCAATTTTTTTTTCTCAAATTAAATTAAGGAAGAAGGGCATCATCCTTGGGAAATCTTGGGGAAAACTCTGTCGTTTGGAATTAGATTCCTCGTTTGTGGCAGCATCGAATATATTTCACCATGGAAGAAGTTCAAGCTTGAGAAAATGGTGGTTAAATAAAGGGGAAGAAGAAGGAAATATAAAATAAAAATTGGCTAAAAAAGAGTTTGACGCGCGGTTAATGAGTGGGTCACACTCACTATGCTATATCAACAAAAAGTGTCAAAATGACACATCATGACTTTACATGAGGTGTCTAAAATAAACAAAGTCTAGTTTAGGTGTCTAAGTGAAAATTGATGTCAACTTTAAGAGGCCACCGATGGGTTAAACATAAATAATTTAAAAACATCCTTCTTATGCCATATGACATTCATCTATACGTATGCGTGGAATGTTTGGTTGATGTAGCGTGGGTATATGTATATATATATAGTTTATATTTTAAAAAACATTTAAACAATTAAATGCTAAAATTTAATAATTAAAAAGCCACTTAAGATACATCATACAAGATAATATAAACAAAAGAGTTTAAAAGGTAGCAATCCATACAAAAGAGTTTGACAAAAGCGGAAGTCTAAGCATAAGTCTCAAAGTCATCTATTACATCATAAGGAAATTGATTGAGATGTAACCCATACATCACATACAAAGTTGGAAAACATAAATGACATGAAAGCAATAAAATACTCTTGGGCCTCAGATCAAGAGGACTCACCAATCTTCAAAATCCCAAAAGAAGCAACTAGCCACGAGTATGGGGAATAGTAGCGTTGGACCCTACATTAGTGAAATAATGCAGACACAAATGCATTAGTACATGAAATGTACTAAGCATGAGACAATATGCATGATAACATAAGTAACTTAAACGAGTAGGTATGATCATAATGGGACATTTAAAAGCTTTAAAGAAATGATGACATGAAAATCATGAAAGCATGGTCAAGTATATTAACATAAAGGACATAAGATAAACTTTGAAGAAAACACAGTGATTTTTTGGGATATTAGCTTTAACTGACAATAAGACCATGAGAGCTACATCATGGAATCCAATATATTCCTCATACCGAAAGAAAGGGAAACTACTTGCCAAGGTAGAATCCGTACATATCATCATTTGCTAAAGTGGATTCACTAGCTAGGTCATTTAAAACAATCATACGGGGCTCGTAGTTTGGGACTAGAGGTTGCTACTAGAGACTACCTTATTTGAGTGTAGCACCCCGTATTCAAAAAGACCAAATGACAACTTTTTAGACCTTCCGGGTGTCATCCATGAAGGGCCAACCATGGCCCATGGTGTGGGCCACGAACCGTAGGTGGGTCCGTGGATTGACCTCTCAGAAATGGTCCAGGCATGGATCATGGTGGCACCTACAGACCGTAGGTGGGACCACGCCCTGTGGTCTAGTGGCTGTCGACTGGCCAAAAGTCTCTGATCAGACCACGATTGTGCAGGACGGACCGTAGGTCCATCCACGGTCCGTCGGTGGTGGGGTCGTAGGTCACTGCTTGGCAGTTATTTTCAAGGACAGTTGGGTCTTTTCCTAATTAATTAATTCCTATACGATGTTGTTTTTCCTACATTTAGAACCCCTATATAAGTCTTTTAACCCCCAAATTCACCCCATTTATTTCATTCTTCCAAATTCCCAAAAGAAAACCAATTCCTCTCAAATATTCTCTCTCTAGAAACTTGAAGAAGAAGAAGAAGAAGAAGAAGAAGGATTCACATGGGGTTTCGAGCTAAGGTTTCAATTTCTCCATTGAAGGCTAGAATTTGGAGTTAAGGTATGATAGTTTTCATCCATGGAGTTCCAAAATCTCTCTATTTCAAAAGGTAGAATTCCCCAATTAAGTTAGGGTTTTCATCAATTATCATGGGTTCTCTTTATTATTGATTTAAATGAGTTAATTATGATCTTCTATGCATGAATTGATGAATTGCAATGTTTTTTTAATGATGAATTCCCCTATGAACTCATGTGATCCCTATGTTTTCAAGTTATGAACCATATGTTGATGGATTTTGATCTTCAGGGAAGAGTTTTATGAAATTGAGCATGTATTACTAGTTTTACATGAATTTATGATGAAATCCATATCTAACCCATGTTTTCTAAGAGTTGATGATTGAAATTGGGTTTTGACCTCAAGGAGGTGAATTATGGACTTATGCATTATTTTATGAAATCTATGCAAATGTTTTAAGGGTGCTTTGAGAGTAAAGTACCAATGATGATGTTGTGTTGTGAAAGGATATTCTTACTAAAACACATACTAGCTTGATGTAAAAGGTTTTCTCACATAGAAATAATTCTTAGGTTGAAAGACTTTCTCACATAATTGAATCAAAGACTAGGAGCTATCTTAATGAAACTAGCTTGAATCGGTAGGCCAATGGCACCCTTTCATGAGTAATGAAGTCAAGTAAGAAATGGCTAATCATGGGAATTTATGCTTAGCACCGAGTGAATATTATATATGAGATGGAAGCCCTCACGTAGTAGAGTCCGAGTTTCCAAAGTGATCTCATGAGATGGAAGTCTTCATGAAGTAAAGTTCGAGTTTCTAGTAGCAATCTCCTTATCCCATAACTATGTGCTCACATAGGTTTATTAGCTAGTGGATCCACTTAAGCTAGAAGTCCAAGGTTCTAACTTAGGCAAGTAGAACAACCTCTTTTCGGTGTTGGGTAGACACAAGATTCCATGTTATAGCTCACATGGTATCATGTCGGTTAAGGTTATTTCCCACAAGTAATAACGAACTAAGGTTACTCAAAGAGTATCAAGTATGAGTTCAAAGCTTTTAAAGAAGAAGTTAACTTGCGTTGACCCTGATTTATGACTTATGTTTTATAACTCTTTCATATAATGTTTAACTTGGTCAATGGCATGTCATGAAATGAAATGTCCCTTTTTAGAATGTTTTAAATGTTTTATGCATGGCTATCATACTTGGTACATTGGTTTGTACTAACACATACTCTTGCCTACATATTTCCCAAATGTAGGGTCCGATAGACAGGTTTCTGAGTCTCGTGGCTAGTTGTTGAGTTCGTGATTTCCCGAGCTTTGGTGAGTCCTCATGCTTCGAGGACGAAGTTATTGTTTCAGTTTCTTTCTTGTATTTTCCTTTTGGACATGATGTATGGGCTAGGCCAAATTTCATTTTATTGTATTAGATGTCTATGTTGAGACATGAGTTTAAACTTCTGCTTTTCGTTTTATAAAATATTTTGGACCTAGACTATTGTTTTACTCTTATTGTTTTATTTTTTATGTTATGAGAGCTAAGTGGCTTGTATGGAGTCCTTCGGGGTTCTATACGCCATGTTACATCTAGGGGGTACCCCTGGGTCGTGACATTGAGCCTCCACCTGAAAGCCCTCTCGGTACTATGTCTAAATCCCAACGGAATGGATAAAAATCAAATATCATTTTAACATAGGAAATGCAATGTTCAATACCAATCCACAAAATTTAAGATCAAAACATAGAATAACTTTTTGAACATAATCCAACATAGATGAGAAATTTTTTCTCCAATGTGAATTTATTTGTGAAAAATACCTTTCACAATCATGATCATCATAGTAAATGAAAAATCCTTTCACAATAACATCAATACTTTTCTTTCAAAGCATCATCAACTCATTTACAATAACTTCATGAAAACATGCATATCTTCATAAATCCATAATTCATAGGTTCATATAGGATCATGGTTGAAAACATAAATTAGGCGTGGGTGATCTTTGCGTAATCAAGACACAACTCCCAATGCAAGTGTCTACGATCGTACAATAGTAAAGTAACCCAACCAAGGGTTGGGGTCAAGTCCCAAGGGAGTGGGCTTGAGAATTAATAGAAAAAAAAATTAAGTTCTAATTAGTAATAGCTTAAAAAATTATCGAATATAAACATGTTAAATCTAAGGGGTGACGCAAGCGTCAATTATCAATGGGGGTTTGTGACAAGTAAGCAAAAATAGCAAAAATGCAAATAGTACTAATCAAGGAGAGAGAATTCTTGGGATGTGATTGAAATACGAGATAGACTAAACTATTGGGTACATGCTTTTGATAATAAATCCGTTGAATATTTGTGACTAGGCTAGACTATAGTTGGGGTAAATTCTCTCTCGAGCAACTTACCCCGAATCAACTCGGTTTCTCTCGAACACCGAGTTGTCGCATGAAGAACAACCTCTGCCTTAGCCCACTCACTCTCTCGAGCTGAGTGTGTGGGAGAAGGACTAGGGTTCACTCTCTCGAGCTGAACCTCATGTCGACCCAATCCCATCGGCCATCAATTTAGTAGTTTTAGTTTTACGACCTCTCTCTCGAGCAAGTCGAAAACACAAAGGTGAAATCGTATTTGAAACTACAATTTCATTAAGTTCCACCACAACTACTAAACAAAATCACATTTACACAACAAATAAACCATCAACAAGCAAGACCCAACAGATAATCTAACCCATATTCACAAAATCACACCCCAAGAATTAGGTTTTAGCTAGACATGTAAAAGAGATAGAAATTTATACCAATATGAGTTTGCATTCAAATGGGTATGAAGATTTAAGTCTGAAAACAAGCAAAGAGTGAAGAATCCATAAGACCCAAGTCCAAATTCTTGGAGTTGAAACCCTTTGAATCTTCAAGTTTTTCAAACCCTCTCCAAACTTAGAACTCAAAATTCTATGTTAAAAACTTCTACATTAATTAAAAATATGTTATTAAGCTACAACTCTCAATGAGTATTTATAGTTTTCAAAAATATGTGTTGCAGCGGATCATTCAGCGTCGTTAGTCGAGATTGTCGATCAACTTGGTGATCCTTCCTTTAGTAGGTTTCATCGCCATCTTGCTCTATCCTTCAACATCGTCGTGTTTTGGATCATTGGGCGACATAGAACTGCTTTGCGGAACTGCTCGGCGACACGCCAACTGCTCCTTTTCACCGCCGATTTAATCCTTTCTTTTAGGGCTCAGCTCACTGGAACAAAAAGCGAGGATAAGACCTTTGGCGACTCACCGAATAGGTTCGGCGATTCTCAGATCTTTATTTCTTCGTTCTTTCAGCTGCCTTTGTTCTTTTTTTGCTAAGTAGTGTCCATGCTTTCCCTCAAACTCCAAATACTTGAAACTTAAGGGTTTTCATCAAATATTGAGATAAAATATGCATTTGAGGACACTAATTCTATCAAAATATAGCCTTAAAAATTGGACTCATCAACACCCCAAACTTAAACTTTTGCTTGTCCTCAAGCAAACTCAAGTTCAGCCGTTCAAAAAGGGTATCTCGAACCGTGCTACACAAGACTCAATCATGAATGCACATAATAAGACTCAATTTACTTATGCAAAGATCAAATATGCACTCAAAGATTCAAGTTGTGACTCACCAATATCAAAGAATCTCATACTCACAATACTTGCTTCAAATGCAAGTTCAAGCTCAACCAAAGTATTCAAATGTGCCCTCACATAAGGAATGATTCCATATTCACACACAAATGTTTAATCATTTAAAGTTCCGGAATCAAATGCAACGCTCACACTCACAAAGAATAACACAATGCATAATTTCACCCATAGGTTTGCCCGTATTTTCCAATCAACACTTGCTTCAGCTCACTCAAGATCAAGAAGGTCTTTTCAAGGCTTGTAGTGGGGCTGAGTGCAAAGGTATGATCATTTAGGCTCAGTGACTGAAATGTGGTACTCACAACATTTCATTTCCTCTTCCTTCATCATTTTCTTTAGTGCTCATAAGCCATCTTATTATTCACTTTCCATGAATTGTTTGGAAACCCCATTTCCTTTGTACTTTATTCCACAACTTTCTTTTTTATTCTTTTTCTTTTTCTTTCTCTTTTCTTCCATTTTGCTCAAAACTATAGGCAAGAGGAGACTTTCCTTGCACTTCTTGACTTACCCTTATCTTTTCACCACACACCCAACCTAGGCTTTTGGCCTAAGTTGGCTATTCAACTAACCACAACTTCATGAGGATTATGAGTGATGGATAAAGAAAGGTCATTGTTTTCATCAAGTTTCTTCCAAAGAAAGGGAAAGCTCAAGGGGTGTTCAAAAGCGGTTCATACACTCACAAGATAGGTCACAAAAGAGGTATATGTCAAATTGGCTCACACTCTTAGAAGTTGCCTAAGATCATATCAAAAGATAGCATCACTTAGTTGACCGGACCAACGAGGCAAATTCTAGGATTCATCATGCATAGTTCACAGATAAGCTCATCACACTAGGCATTGACATTATAAGTCAAACAAGACTCCAGACTTTCGCTAGTGTGCAATGATCATCATAAGAGACTCAATTCGATACTAGGCTAGTCATAACGAGATGCAAAGATTTCATATATTGTTTATGCAACTTCATTTGGCCTCATCGTAGCCGCGCAGTCATGTTCCTTTGATTGAGAGCACTATTCAAGTCATCGATATTGATCGGAACCGAAACTCAAATTTTGCAAAAGAACAGCCACATTCAACACACGAGAGGTGACACATTTTTTTTTTTTTTTCGGAAGGGTCAAAATCATTTTGCAATTTAAAACACAGAGCCACAAGCTCAAACCTTCCATGAAAGCAGTATTTAACACAATTATAGCTTACAACCCAAATAAATAATCAAAACACAATTCACGAATAACACACAAAGGTGTGCCTCACCCCACCACAAATAAAAGCAATTTGTCCTCAAATGCAATTAACACAAAATCCAAAAGTCAAAATAAAATAAGACAGAGAGGGAGGTAAAGAAAGTATCCTGTCTATGCAGTCTCTCCATTTATCTGGACATCAGTGCCCGATGCCTTACCCTGAGCCTGGGCATCAGTGCCTGAGGTCACCTCAGGGGGAACAACAGTGCCAACTTCACCAAGGTTTGTTGATTGTGAGTCTGCCAGAAAGACATGCACCGCTCTGCAAAATCCCCTGGCTCGTGAAGGAGTATTAGGGTCTAGGGTAATGGTTTTCCTTGCAGGAGTGGGCCTCTTGCCCTTGTCTTTCCCAGTAGTTGTGGGTAGTTTCGAAGCTTTTCCTTTCGACGTAACTGCATCTTCCTTTATCGCAATTCCTTTGGACTTCTCTTGAGCTGGCGTTATTCTTTCAGCAGCTTTAGGTTTAGTCATATCTGCAAAATCTCGATGAGAAGTTAGAGAAATATTTGACAAAAGCACTGATAAACTTTGCTGACTCTTTTGGCGAGTTGCCAATATCATTCAGCGATCTAGAGTTAGTCTGCTGAAAGCTACAGTGCACAGAGATCCAGGGGAGTTGACAAGGGTAAAACGAGACTTTCGGTGAGTCGCCGAAAGTCTTTGGCGACCTTCAACTTCTCGCCGAAAGTTACAGAATTAACAACACATTTATCATTAAATTAAAGGCGAGATAGGGACTTTAGGCGAACCGACGAATGGTTCGGCGAGCTCAACCTAACTCACCAAACGGCTTAACGTACCTATTTTCAACCTAGCTTCTCGAATTCAACCTTGTAATCCCTTAAGACAAAATCAAAGTATGCACTAGTACGATCAAGGTATGACCTATAACACCCAAACACAACCCTTCAAATTTTAATCCAGATTAAGGCATACAATCACTGGAATTCAACAGTCATACCAGAATGGCATCCTTTTGAATGCAAATGTTCCATAAGGGAAAGTAAAAATGGTTTTCTCTTGGTCTTTAGGTGCAATAGAAATTTGACTGTAGCCAGAATACCATCTAAAAAACAATTCCACCCCATTTTCGATAACCGATCAAGCATCTCGTCCATGAAAGGCATTGGAAAGTGGTCCTTTTCGGTCCATGAATTAAGTTTTAGATAGTCCATCCATACTCTCCACCCAGTCACTGGTCTAGTCGGCACGAGTTCCCCCTTTGCATTTGGGACTACAGTGATACCTCTTTTTTTTTATATACATTGCACCGAGCTTACCCATTTACTATCTGCAATCGGGTAAATTACTCTCTTGTTTAACCATTTGATGATCTCCTTTATCACCACCTCTTGCATTGGTGGGTTCAATCTCCGTTGATGTTCCACACTAGGTTTACATTCATTATCAAGCCGAATCTTGTGCGTACAGATACCAGGAGGAATGCCCACTATGTCAACTATGGTCCATATAGCTTTTATATGCTTCTGCAGTACTTCAATGAGCAATTTCACTTGCCTTTCAAGCAAGTCAGCTGCGATAATAACTGGTAAAGTATTATTGGCTCCCAAGAAGGCATATTTGAGATGAGAGGGTAGTGCTTTTAACTCCAGATTTGGCGGTTCCTCAGCTGATGGCTTTGTAGGAGGACTTTCTCTGTTTTTAGGCTGATATCTAACTTGATTGGATTCCTTGAATATACTCCTAACCCCAATAAGGTAGCTACCACTTCATCATAGCCTTGAACTTCGGATTCATCATAATTAGCAAGCACATATTCATGGGGTTCATTCTTTCGCATCAAATGGCTCACATTTGCCACCGCCTCATCTATAACATCCTTAGTAGACACCACATGGATATCACTTGGTTGTTTCATGGATTGGAAAATATTGAAGGTTACCTCATCATCGTTCACCCGAAACTTTAATTTCCCACTTTCGACATCCACCAATGCCCTCCCGATTGCTAAGAATGGCCTTCCCAAAATAATGGGGATTTCAGCTCGATCTCACAATTTAAAATCACGAAGTCAGCCAGAAGGATGAACCGATCTACTTTTACCAAGATGTCATAGAGTATCCCCACTGAGTGTTTGATTGATCGATTTGCCATAAGGAGTCTCATTGTGGTTGCCTTTGGTTCACCCAAACCAAGTTGCTTGTATATTGTATAGGGCATCAAGTTGATGCTTGCTCCTAAATCGCACAAAGCTTTAGCGAATTGGAGCATGCCAATGGTGCGCGGGATGGTGAATGCCCCAGGATCTTCTCTCTTAGTGATTAACTCTTTTGCCATAATTGCGTTGCAACTATGGGGCATTTCAATAGTTTCATAGTCCAAGTTCCTTTTCTTTGTAACTAATTCTTTCATGAATTTGGCCTATCCTGGCATTTCCAACAATGCTTCTACCAGAGGAAGGTTAATTGATAATTTCTTGAACACTGACAAGAATTTTTTGAACTTCTCATCTTCATTCTTCTTTTTCAAGCGTTGGGGAAATGGTGGAGGTATTTTGGGTAAAGGGTGCATGACTTTTGGAACTTGAACATGTTGGTCCGCTTCCTTCTATGGTTCTTTGGCAAGGTTTTGTTGAATATGTAATTCTTGTTCTTCCATACCTTGGCTTTCTTCATGCTTTTGAGGATCCTCATCTTCCATCACATTCCCTATTGCCACCTTTCCACTACGGGTAACTACATCCAGCCCTGTTTCATTATCTTCCATCAGTGTTTTGGACGTTAATTGAGTTGATAATAGACCCAATTGACCTTCCAGCATTTTGATGGCATCAACATGAGAATTCACTTTACTGTTTAATGATGAAAAGTCATCTTTCATCCCTTTTAGCAAATCATCAGAGCCCTCAACTTTATCAAGTATGCTCGACAATAAATCATTTACCCGAGGACTACTTGCACTCTTTTTAGATTTCAGGCTTACACTCAAGTGAGTATGGTCCTCCTCATGATCATCTTGCTCATCCCAATCTTACCAATATCTCCTTGGTTCTTTTCCCCTGTAATAGTTCCAACCTTGATTTCCACCCCGGTGTTGATAGTGTGGGTGGAAACCCTCCTTATATCTTTTGGAATTCCAATCTTGATTCTCCCCCGGTCTTGAGTAACCGGAAGAAGAACCCTCCTTTACTCGAAACACTCCATATGTCCCCTTCATGTGTTCTTGTAGAATTTCCATTTGAGACAACAATTTTTTTATGTTTTCGTCCCTCTCCTTCTCTTTATCGAGTTGTTCTTGCATTAATCGAAAGCACAGTGGGGAAACTTGATCATCTTTGGTGTACCATGTCCGGTTTACTTTAGTCATACCATCTAGGAGAAATGAGGCTACTTCAAATGATTGTAGCATTATTCCTCCTTGCACCAATTAATTAGCTATCCCTTTATTAACCGAGTCCAGACTACGGTAAAAGTATTGGAGCAATAATTCACTTGGCAGTCCATGTGTTGGGCACTTTCGCAAAAATCTCTTGAACCTTGTCCATGATTCGTGAATTGCTTCGCCATTCTTTTGCTTAAAATTCTAGATGTCGTCCTTCAGTTTCATCATTCTTGATGGAGGAAAGAATCTTTCGTGAAAGGCCATAACCAACTCCTCCCATGACTTGATGGAGTTGTTTGGAAGCTCGACCAACCATTTAGTATCTCCCCCGGTCAATGATAATGGAAATAAGCAAAGTCGTATGGATTCTTGTGATAGATTCTTGAACGATAAAGGGGTGCACACTTCCACAAAGCTTCGTATATGTTCGTGCGAATCTTCATGCTCTAACCCTCTATATAAACCTCTTGAATGTATGAGCTAGAGTGTCACGCTAGTAACTTCAAATATTGCATTTATGTCGCCTTGTGGCATGCGAATTGCACCCATCTCACCCATGTGGGCAGGGTTATAAACACTATTAACATTATCGATGTCTTCTCGATAGAGAGCACCATCCGCTGGATGTCCTGCTTGGCAGCTATTTTCCCCATTTGCACTCATATGTCCTGTTGTGACACACAAACACTCAAAGCAAAACTGAAAGTTAAGTGAGTAGAACTACAACAATCCAGAACAAAAATTCTACTAATTTAAGAATTCTAAAATAACACCACTCCCCGGCAACGTCACCATTTTGATGTTTGCGTAATCAAGACACAACTTCCAATGCAAGTGTCTACGATCGTACAATAGTAAAGTAACCCAACCAAGGGTTGGGGTCGAGTCCCAAGGGAGTGTGCTTGAGAATTAACTGAAAAATAAAATTAAGTTCTAATTAGTCATAGCTAAAAACATTATCGAATATAAACATGTTAAATCTAAGGGGTGACGGAAGCTTCAATTATCAATGGGAATTTGTGACAAGTAAGCAAAAACAGCAAAAATGCAAAAAGTACTAATCAAGGAGAGAGAATTCTTGGGATGTGTTAGGAATACGGGATAGACTAAACTATTGGGTACTTGCTTTTGATAATAAATCCGTTGAATATTTGTGAGTAGGCTAGACTATAGTGGGGGTAAATTCTCTCTCGAGCAACCTACCCCGAATTAACTCGATTTCTTTCGAACACCGAGTTGCCGCATGAAGAACAACCTCTGCCTTATCCCACTCACTCTCTCGAGCTGAGTGTGTGGGAGAAGGACTAAGGTTCACTCTCTCAAGTTGAACCTAATGTCGACCCAATCCCACCGGCCATTAATTTAGTAGTCTTAGTTTTACGACCTCTCTCTCGAGCAAGCCGAAAACACAAAGTTGAAATTGTATTTGCAACTACAATTTAATTAAGTTCCACCCAACTACTAAACGAAATCACATTTACACAACAAATAAACCATCAACAAGCAAGACCCAACAAATAATCTAACCCATATTCATAAAATCACACCCCGGGAATTGGGGTTTTAGGCAGACATGTAAACTAGATAGAAATTTATACCAATATGAGTTTGCATTCAAATGGGTATGAAGATTTAAGTCTGAAAACATGCAAAGAGTGAAGAATCCACAAGACCCAAGTCCAAATTCTTGGAGTTGAAACCCTTTGAATCTTCAAGTACTTCAAAACCCTCTCCAAACTTAATACTCAAAACTCTATGTTAAAAACTTCTATATTAATTAAAAATATGATATTAAGCTACAACTCTCCACGAGTATTTATTGTTTTCAAAAATCTGTGCTGCAACGGATCATTCGGCGTTGTTAGTTGATATCGCCGATCAATTCGGCGATCCACACTTTGGTAGATTTCATCGCCGTCTTGCTCTATCCTTCAGCATCGTCGTGTTTTGGATCATTGGGTGACATAGTACTGCTTCGTGGAACTGCTCGGCGACACGCCGACTGCTCCTTTTCACCGCCGATTTGATCCTTTCTTTCAGGGCTCAGCACACTGGAACAAAAGGCGAGGATAAGACCTTTTGGCGACTCACCAAATGGGTTCAATGATTCTCAGATCTTCATTTCTTCGTTCTTTCAGCTGCCTTTGTTCCTTTTTTGCTAAGTAGTGTCCATGCTTTCTCTCAAACTCCAAATACCTGAAACTTAAGGGTTTTCATTAGATATTGATATAAAATATTCATTTGAGGACACTAATTCTATCAAAATATAGTCCTAAATGAGTCCAATTTGTGGACTCATCTGTGGGTAAATGCAATTTCAACTAAATATCATAGATTAACACCAAATAATATATTAGAAGACTTAATTAATCATAATTAATCATAATTGAATGAAAACCACATTCATTGAATTGAAACCTAATTTGATCCATTGGAAACTTAGTTGAGAAGTTGAAAACCTTAGGGACCCCATGGAGGAAATGACTCCATGGGTGAATACACACATACCTTGATCCCTTAAGCCAAGAAATGGAGAATTTGGAGACTTGAATGAAACCCTAACTCTTCTTCTTCTTCCTTAGACTTGAGAGAATTGGGAAATTGAGTTTGGTCAAGTTTAAGGAATTTAGAAGAATGAATTGAAATAGATAAATTTGGGTCTTAAAACATTTATATAGGGATTAGGGTATAGGTATAATGACATAGTTTTAGGTTAAATCATTTAGGAAAAGACTCAAAAACCCTTTAAAAATAATTGTCGAACCTCACCTATAGTTTGGACCCTTCTACGGACCGTATCTAGGTTCAGAAACTAGTATTTTGGACCAACTTTTGACGGAACCCGTGTACGGATCGTAGGTATTCCTACATCCGTACATGCCAACCATAGAAACGAACTTTATCCCTTAAAATTTCACTAAGTATGAGACATACCTACGACTCGTACAATGATTGACGGACCCTCTTGGTGAATGTAAAAAGGGTATTGGGACTTGATTTTAGATAATTATTTTTCCCACTTCCTACGGTTGCCATCTACGGCCCATAGAAGCTCCTACGGTTCATAGATAGGACGCATAAACCAGACTTCAGTTCATAATTGTTTTTTCAAATTTCGAGGTGTTACAATATTAGGCACAAATCTCTCAAAAGTTACCTCAGTGAATTGATCCCAAGTCATTTGAGGAAAACCAAAGGACCTACTGGTAACATTGATCTCCTCCACTCCCTAGCTACACCTGTAAACTGAAAAGAGGTATAAGACTCTCCATATGTCTCCAAAATACCTAGGTTGAACAATCTATCTTGACACTCAGTCAAAAAGTCATAAGCCTATTCACCAGTCACACCATCAAAATTCGGAGGCAATGTTCTGATGAATCTCTCAAAACTCTTTTTCTCCGAAGTAGACATAACAATAGTAACAGAAGTAAGTCGAGTCATAAATCTTAGAGAAATGACAAGCAGGGCTGAATAGACACCTAAAATCTAACATCCAACACCCGAAGTTTAACCAACCAATTCCTCACTTCTTCCGTATGATGCTCCACATCCTCATACTTATAATCGGGCTCGGGTGGGGCCTCCTTAAATCATCCTCGAGCAGGAATTGCCCTCTCCAACCCGACCTTCACATCTAGCGCAGAAAGAATATATTATAGATTTAAAACAATTGTTATGAATAGCTTACACGACAAGGAATCAATGAAAGAAACTTCCCTTTGAAGCATCTCATAGCCTTTTGAAGATAGGTACAAACATTTAGATACCGATTTGCAAAACTCTACTAGATACCTTGTTCTTTAACTTATGAAACTGGTGAACTTTGTGCTCTAATACCATTTGTCCTTACCCAAAAATTGAGATCATGATGGCATACACCCTAACCCAACCCGATGTGTAAGCCAAAGAATCTAACTCAAGATTTATCTCAAATTATACAAAATAGAAGGTAAATGCACATATGAGACTTCTGGGATGAAGTTAGGTCATAAAAGAAGAAAAATTGAGATACAACAAATAATTCTCAAAACTTGGTATCATAATGTCACGACCTAAATCTACACCCCAGCCGAGACATGGTACTCACAACCACCAGTGTCCCCAAGCTAACCATTGTCATAAAAAATCAAAGCATATCTTATGAAACTAATTTGGAAGCTGGAACACATGCTTAATAAGTCTTAATAATGAAATCAACGTATCTATGATGATTGAACTACTCATGTTTGAAATAAGCCTTTAACGAAATAAGCTTACTAGGACATGTCCCTCAGTTTCCTCAAACCAAATAACCAAGAAAGTACTAAAATTTGACTAACAACTAATCTAGGAATTCCTCGAATGAGGAGGACTCACCTACTACTGCAACCTCACTAGCAACGAGTCTGAGTACGAGCGCCGAAATCTACATCGTAAAAGGACGCAGGGCAGAAAAAAATATGCGTTAGTACGTGGAATGTACTGAGTAACTAAGGGACACTAGCATAACCATAAAATTTCATAACGAGGATAGTAAAATAAGGTTGCCAAAATCATATGCATAGTGAAAAAAACTAAAGAGAAAATAGTTGGAGTTCATGTTTCAAAACCATTCGCAGTCTTTCTTCAAAATCATATATTGAAATTAGTCTATTTCAATAGTCCTGCATAATCATAGTTGTAAATAACATACTTAAAGTGAATCGAGTAGAGTTAAGAGCATATCGTAAGAAAAATGTATAAACTAGGGAGTTTTTTATAACCGACATACACCATGTGAGCTCATGATGTTCAACAACTAAACTAGTTGGGATGGCCGACCTATACCTTACCAAAGTGTATGCCCATATCATATCTATGTGGATCGACTAGTCTGACCCTCTCAGGGCTAAATGGTCATCCGACAAGGCGGTAAAACATAATCCTACGGTGGAACGTAGTTATGGGACTTAAATTTTCCAAAACCTGTGTCTTCTGAGTACTAAATAGTCCTCCCAAAACAACATTTATTCATATAATGCTCATAGGTATGAAAACCATTTATCAGTTTGAATCATATATGAGACTAAGTTCCAAAGTCATATCTAAAGTAACCTGAATTTAGGTTAAAATTCATATCATAAAAGTCTTCATGATTAAAAGTCATAAATGTTTTAAGGAACCATAGAATCATGCTAAATAAGTACAATAAAGTTTTTAAATCAAAGCGAAATGATGAAACATGAAGTAATGAAGAATATCCTAAGTTCACAAAAAGTCCTAGCTTGGCTTCTAAGAATCTTGAAGAGCTCTTGAAAATAAAAATATTTTAGGTATGAGAGTGAAGAGATACTCTCATTGAAGCCTTACATACGTTAGTAGGGAAGCTTGATGGAGAATCTTGAAAGATGAACCCTAGCATTGATGTTTCTTGATGTTCTTGTGGGTTGAATTTTAGGAGTGAATGAGAGGATTTAATTATGAAAAACTAATTTTTTACGCATTTAGGGCTATTTAGAGGACTCCCTAATGATTTTTAGGACAATAATACCCTTAAAAAATAAATAATAAGAATTAGAAGTTGGAATTTTGTTCCTGTGGACAGTGAGGTTCGTATTCACTCTGTATCGCGGAGCTTCTTCCAGGTCAGAGCGTCTTTAGTAAACTAGTCATAACTTCTTACTCCAAATTTTGATTGATGCAAACTTGGTGGCGTTGGAAAGAAGACTCATAAACCTTTAATGTGATAGGTTAAAGGTCACCTAACTCTTAATATTCTAAGAGATATGATTGTTTGAAGTTGAACCTTATATGGACTCATGCAAAAAGTTAGCCGATTGAAATATTTTGAATTAGTGTTGGTGTTAGAGGTCCCTTATGACCCTAAATCACTCCTCATACCCTTTCTACATTCGGTAAAGAGCCTTAAAATACATGTGCAAGTAGGACATCACTCGGTTCAAGTTTATATACTTACGACAAACGATTAAGATTCTAAGAGTAGAGTTGAGAGGTGTTACACATAAGCATTAAAGAGTATTCTAAAACAATATGTGAATTTAAGATTCAACACTTGTCTTTGAAATATACATAAAGACACAAATTAAAGATAAAGCTTGAATGATGATACAGACAAAGATCTCACCACAACCTCGAAGCTCAAACATTGCATGATCAATTCAGCTGTCTCAATTACCACTTATACTAAGGGTTGCAAAAAAAGTTTACAGAAGTAGGGGCGAGTACAATCCATATGTACTCAATAGACTTGGTCGACTAATATAAAGTAATTAATCAAACTTATGAAATAAACTACAAATCACTTCCTCTTGTATACAAAAAAGTCCCATTCTGACATCAGTGCCGCCAATTAATATAAGAACAATGCGAGTAAAGTAAACACGTAAGGTTACAAACAATTTCTCATATCAGCAGGCGAATTACACAACAAACAAAGTTAGCCAATGCAATGCAATCCAATGAGGAAATGATGTGATGGAACCAAAGTTGTCGCACAATACACCTTGCTAGGTATTAACTTCTTGACAAAGACCCATGAAGGACTCTCAGTCCACATACCAATCTCATAATCTCAATATCTCATTATTTTGCAACCTAGCTCATGGTCAAGAATAAAAGTAAGGTGTCTCATTTTCTTTTCTCAAAATAGTACTTCTCTAATTTCTCATATTTCCATGATCAATGCTATGATGAATGAGGATGAATGCATTACAACACAAACAACATAGAGGCATAATCAATTCAACATAGATCTAAAAGAGTCCAAAGTCCCCAAACTCAATAAATCATTATATAAACCCATGTGTATGTAAGACAACCAACATTCTCTATGTTCAATTGGGGTTTTCTTCGGGGCTCGAGAGATGGAATAGATAGGGCCCCACAAGTTTGAAATTCGCCGCTGGGGAATTCACACGAAAGGGAACGAGGAATTCTCAACGAAAAAAGTGCTCTCTGAACCGAACGTGAAAGTCGTTTTCCATCAGACGGCCTGTCAGTCTTACATATAGTATATTACCCGCAAGTTCATCGCTGAACGTAAAGTAATGGCTTTTGTGCAACGTCGAAAGGGTCC
>JAJOOF010000160.1:0-23440 GCA_029582545.1 Solanum lignicaule
ACATGAAAAAATAGTAAAAATAATTCATTTGAAATAAGCCGTAACCATTCGGAAACATTCTTTTCATTTACGATGTGACTAAAAACAAGTTCAAGCCTCTAAATAGGGCATTTCAAGTAAAACTGCTAGAATAGACAACTCAACCCCTCTGTCAGGTAAATCTCATGTATCACATTTTCTCAAAGCACATAGTAGTATCACATAAGGCTCCCACACGGGCTAAGCATTACAAATAAGCCCCACACAGGCGAATCAACAAAGTCTACAATTTCTAGCATCTCAATCTCATACTACAATCCCATCCAATATTCTAGTTCATAAGAAATATTAATTACTTAACCGAGTAAAGAAGAAGGATAAGCCAAACCTACCTCGAACGCTGAAACTTCACTTGAATAACTCTACCGGTACTTTTCCTCTATCAACAGTCTCAGAAAGATCTCCAACTATCGAAAATGGAAGATACCCATCAAGCGGGTTCCAACAATACCTGTATTGCTAAGGTCTAAAATCAGATCTAAGATCACCACAAAAACTCTTCAAAATCGAAAAAATGGTAAAGTCAGAATTTTGTTAGAAATTCAAGTTCATCAAGTGAAAAAACTCTATGGGTGAAAACCCAAGTGAAAACGAGTCCAAATTGATGATCAAATTGAGTAAGAACCATTTTTTCACCTATAAGGGAAATACTCAAAAAATGTTATTTGAAACGCATTTTAAAACGAGAAATTTTGGAAAACTTCTACCAAAATCAGTTCACCCACAATACAAGGACCTTAAATCCCAAGAATCAATGAAAACTCATTCCAAATCAACCTTCAAATCAACCATTTTTTATTTCTCTAGGTTGAGGTTTAGAATCTCCGGTTTGTGGATAGAAATCATGAAGTATGAAAGAGATATTCTTGGGAAACAAGTAAAAGAAGCCTAGAAATGCATACCCAATAATTAAGAGAGAGAAAAATATAGGAAATCGCCTTAAACGGACCTTTCTAGCTCCCAAAATGTCAAAAATAAGAAATGGTTTCGAATAGATATTTAACTCAACGATTTGGTCGCTAAAACCCATTTTCCGTCGCTAAAATTGTGCTTTAACAACCTTTAAAACATCTTTTTGACCCTCGAAACTCATTTGAAACCCAATCAACATGAACCAATAGTGCAAAGACGTCATTAAACATGTTTTCTGAACCAATGAAATCGTCGAATTTCATAAAAAAATGTTTTAAAAATGTTATGACCAAAATAACCCCCGAACCCATTTAGGCAAAAAATTCAACTTTTTACCTAAATATCCTAGTCACAACCTAAGGTCTCGAGACTCTAACTTTCCACCCTAAGAAGCCAAACTCAATGTTCCGGACTCAATACTACTGATAGAGTCACCATCTAATGCTCAAATCTCATAATGTTCAATCAACTATTCCAATATAATTCAACTCAAATGGCTTAGATCCATCAAAATCTCACCTGAACGCATCGAGGACAATACCAACCATTCCCGCAATATATACTAAGTATAAAAACATTAAGGGTCTGTTTGGAAAGCCACCTGTTAATTGGAATTGGTGTAATTACTAGGGTAGTAATTACCAGCCTAGTAATTACATTGACCTG
Source organism: Solanum lignicaule (assembly GCA_029582545.1). Lineage (NCBI taxonomy): Eukaryota > Viridiplantae > Streptophyta > Magnoliopsida > Solanales > Solanaceae > Solanum > Solanum lignicaule. The sequence continues at coordinate 1,618 of JAJOOF010000160.1, forward strand.
TTTGGTTGCCACAGTGTAATTACAGTGTAATTCCCTTTGTCCTGTTTGGTTGGACGAATATAATTACACAGTTAAATTTTAAAATAGATTAGATTTTGAATAAATAATATTACTATGTATAACTGATTGTTAGAATCGATTTTCTAATTTATTATTATTATTATCAGAAATTAAAGAAAAAAAATTAATTCTCATATTTATTTTAATCTCAAAAACTAATAGGAGAAAATAAAAGATAAAATTCATACATAATCTACCTAGACATCAAAATATGAAAGTAAAATGAATCAAGAAAGAAATCTTACTTGAAAGAAGAAGTACATGGTTTGTTGCTGTGCCGTTCTTAGAAATGAAAATGTCCAGACAAAAAAGGAAGAAGTGTCTTGGTATTCCAAAAAAAAATATATTAAAGAAATATAATATTAAAAAATTCATGTAATTACATGGTGTAATTACACTCAATTCCTTACCCTCCCTTGGGAATTGAGGAGTGTAATTACTCCCCTTCAATTACACCCAATTCCCCTCTTACCAAGAAATTACTTGGTCTACCAAACAGGACAAAGAGAGTAATTACACCAATTACACCAATTCTCAATTCCATTGTAGCCTTCCAAACAGGCCCTAAGGGAAAGGCCAAAATGGTCAATTCACACATAAAAGTAATTTCTTATTAAATGGAACATTACAAGCCTATAGGCTTAATAGGGTTAACTAAGGAAAATATTTAGGTAGCTATACACTGTAGTAAAAAAAATTGTAGGTTAAAACAAAAAAATGTCTTGATCGCATCCAACAAGTTCAATTTTTCATACAAACTAGGCAAGTTCTAGATGTTTTAACATGAATGAATACACAAATGTTCACCGCACGTGGCACATTAATAGTTTCAAACAAAGTTACCTAACTCTAATCTTTACAATTGAACACGTTGAATGCTATGCATTATTAAGCTTTAATTTTGTTTTAAAAGTCTTTCATACCATTTTCACAAAAACAAAAATAGTCACATTTTTCAAACAATGCTCCAATCTTTCAAAAAAAATTACTATTGAATCTGGAGAAACAACGCAAACCTGATTCTCACCTTAATCAGATTTATAGGCATGTTTTTTCAAGTTCGGTGATTTAAGTTAAAAAAAATTTAAAAAAATGTAAATTCTTATTCAAGTAAATGAATGAGTTTTTATCCATGACCACATAACTACTTCAACTGCACGTCACATTCTATAGTCCCCTAGTTTCTCAAAGCCTGCGATCCCTAGTTTCTCAAAGCCTGAGACCCCTAGTTTCTCAAATCCCCAAGCCCCTTCTTTCTCTAAGCCACATCCCTAGTTTCTCAAAATCCAATACTCCTGCTTTCTCAAAGCCTGAGACCCCTAGTTTCTCAAAGCCCGAAACCCCTAGTTTCTCAAAGCCTGATACCCCTAATTTCTCAAAGCCTGAAACTCCTAGTTTCAAAAAGCTTGAGATACCTAGTTTCTCAAAGCCCTCGACCCCTAGTTTCTCAAAGCCCGATACCTCTTCATTATCAAAGCCCCAAACCCCTAGTTTCTCAAAGCCTAAAACCCCTTCTTTCTCAAAGCCGGAGACCCCTTCTTTTTCAAAGCCCGAAACACCTAGTTTTTCGAAGCCTAAGACCCCTAGTTTCTCTAAGCCTGAGAACCCTAGTTTCACAAAGCCTAAGACACCTAGTTTCTCAAATCCCGATACCCCTAATTTCTCAAAGCTCGAGAACCCTTCTTTCTCAAGGCCCCAAACCCCCAGTTCCTCAAAGATGGAGACCCCTTCTTTCTCAAAGCCAGAGAAATCTTCTTTCTCAAAGCCCGAGACCCGTAGTTTCTCAAATCCCGAGAACCCTTCTTTCTCAAACCCCGAGACTCCTAGTTTTTCAAATACCAAGACCCCTTCTTTCTCAAAGCCCGAGACCCCTAGTTTATCAAATCCCAGACCCCTAGATTTTCAAAGCCCCAAACCCCTAGCTTTTCAAAACCCCAATCCCCTTCTATCTGAAATCCCTAGACCCCTGCTTTCTCAAAGCTTGAGATCCCTACTGTGTCAAAGTTAAAAATTCCAAAACTTTCTAAACCAATTTTGTAAACTTCTTTGTGAGTAACTATGGTATTTGCCATGTGCCATGACTAGTGCTGGCTAATGGACGAGTTATATCGCATATGGGTGAATCGAAAATATATTAGATATGAGTGGACAAAATATTCGACTCGTTGTTATTTAATGCGAATAAAGAAATGGGTTGAATGATGGATAATATTATAATCCACATTTTATCTACTTATATATTGTACAAGAATGAAATTTGCTATCAAATAAAATGAGTCACTTTCTTTTCAGCTTTTATTTTGATAATTAAGCTTAAGTTGATTTTCCTCATGACTATCTTTGATGTTTGCTTCTTTTTTTAGTCATGTGCAGATGCGATAGTTTCTAGTTTTGGTACATAGTTTTTATAATATAATTGTAGATGCTAAAATTGAAGTAAACTAGAAAATAAGTTACATTATATATACTCTAATAATTTGTATTAACTTACTTTGAAAGAAAATAATAAGCGCAAACAATGGCCAAAAAAATAGGAGAATTTTGAGTTTTATATATTTTTCTTTGCAAATTTGAATGTAGAAATGAGAAAAAGGAAATTCGTAAAATCATGTAAGAATTTGCTTTACTTTTAATATAATGTAGAAAGAATATTTTGTTTGAAAGAAGAATAACTCATATATCTATAATCTACTAACTAAAAATCTTGTCTCACTCTGCACATTATTTATTTAAATGAACAAAAAACTTATCCATATTAACATTGACACGTTTTTGGTTGGAACAAAATATATCAAATACTCACTGCTAGGATAAAATAATTTATTTTTGGTATTTGATCTCGATTGTCCTATGCTTCTCAGTTTATTAAGTCTTACCTGTATGTAAATAGCTTATGGTGTATTAAAGTTATTAACCATGTGCCTTTTTGGAATTACTTTGTGAAGAATATAAACTCAAACACATAGTATGCAGATCACTGAATTTTGTTTTACGAGTAAAACTGTGTAATCACATTCAAAGACGCACTACACCATATAAAACAATAATATAAAATTGTAGCTTGTCACGGAGTTGTTCCAGTACCTTTTAGAGAAGAAATCTTCACTGAAACTTTAAAGAAATTGGAGAAGGTAGAAGAAAAAATATATTTTTGTCATTCTTGTTTGTTTTTTCGAAAGCAAAAGTTCCTGCTTACTTTACAAAGACAAGACACCGGTTCAGGCTGAGTCCTAATCATTGTGTCTTTTTATTATTTAATAATTATATTATTATTTATTTTTAATATGAACGCAGATTGACCGACATAAGTGATCCGAATCTAATTACTTCATCTCCCACTCACACGTGCAGGTGGGTCTATACTCATTCCTATTATGTAAGTTCCTTACTTGACGACTAAACAATATGACTAGTCCACATCTCGAGAGCTTTATTGTTACACATATGTTAGGAATATATTATATCTCTATCAATGAAATGTAGAGTGGATTCTAATATTTTGTACCCAAGATCATTTATCATATTCATATTTCTCACAATTATTGTCACCCAAACTACACACTTAATAGATATTAAAATGGTCGATGTCAACATATAGTAACTCAACTAGATTGGGGTCGAATCCCACAGAGAGTGTGGAGATAGATCTTTATAAATTGCTATTGAAATTTAAATTAGTAACTATTATTGGAGATGGGGTTTCAAATGGGGAACTTTTAAATACTTTAAACTACTTAAATTGTAATCAAGAATTAAAGACGAAGTAGGGTTACAACTCTTAGATATCGAAACTCTAACAAATGATTTACTATCAACTCATTTAGATGTGTTCATTGTCCAAAATTGGAGATATTGTGTCTCCTAAAGCCTCTTGGCTCAATTAAGAGAATATCACTGTAAGTCCTTTACAACACTTGTGTGCCCGAATTAATTTTATTCGTTCATAAAATACCTTAGTTAACTATACTATCTCTAGATCAAGACATTAGATGGAGGTTGGTAGCTCTGTATCCCTATTAATTATTATTTTTCCTAATCATAACATATTTTGTCTAGCAAGTCAGAATACGAGGGAGTTCTTAATATTACAACAATTAAAAATAGTATTTACAAAAGACTCTTAATACACAGTGATCACCCCTTTATGGTAGAGGTAAAACGCATAGCATGAACCCTTGTGTCGCAGACTCCATTTGTATAGTCTAATTGAACGTGTTATTTTTTGGGACACTTCCTTTATGTTCCAATCCATCTTTTGGGTCTTTCCTTGTTGTTTTTGGACTGAAATCAACCTAATCATATATATTAGCTCATCACAATAAATATTCAATAAATACATGGATATTCATAGGATGTAGTACTCTGAACATAGCTAAACTATGGGTAAAATGAAGTGATTAGATGCGTAAATACACCTCAGATCAACACCACACACCTAGAGTTGTTGTTCGTCCTAGAAGAACTCATCATATCCTCTATAGACCCAATACTTTATCAGTGCTAATTAGACAAGGTTACTCACAAGTCTGATCACAAGTCTGATTGGCATATATAGTTTAATCATGATTTATAATTTACTTACTCAAGAAAACTCTATCAAACTCAAGACTTCTAATGCAAACATTATAACTTCTATATAAAGAATTAAGTTATTCATTAAGTAACCAGTTCTAACTTCCAAGTGAGGGGTGCCTTCACTGTCAAAGAATTTCTCTTTTTCACTCATTAAATATATTAAACGAAACATACCATAGGATTTTCAATAGAGTATTACATAATTAATCAAAGCATTAAACAGTAGGATCAAAAGGACTTGTTCGAATTGTAATGTCGATTAATGAACGGGGTAGAATTATTTGGTTAAACTAGTGACTACTCAGGGCCGTCTCAACAAGTTTTAGCGCCTAAAGCAAAATTGTAAAGAGGCCTTTTATTTTAGTTGACATATATAAATTGAATAATAATAACATACTCAATGTAATCTCACAAATAAGGTCTAGAGAGGTAGGATATATGCAAATATTATGATGTAAGAATATAAAGAATGTAAATTTTGAGTTAAAAATATATTATATAAAGTTAGACTGATAAAATCTAACTCAAAAATTTTAAAAATTCATATAATTATATCGAAATAATGCACCGAAATTGATAAGTTGATATTATGATATTAAAATAGTATTGATTAGTTTTAGTGCTTGAAATTTGAGGAAGACAACAAAAAACAAATTTGATCTTTTTATAATCACACAACAATGAACAATAGATTTTGAATAATAGGGAAAGTTTGACTGTTTGGGAGACTTTAGAATATTTAATAATGCCAGAATAAATTTAGTGAAAAGGGAAAATGAAAAACTAATTATAAGAATAATGTTGGTTCATAAAAATCGTTAGAATAAAAATGAAGCGACAAAATATATTGTCACGTAAGAAATAATAATACAATTAACTAAACATTATTTCATTTCTCAATTATTACAACGATCTTTGTATTAAATGAGGTAAAGAAATAATAGTATTTTTAGTCCAAGAATTATTTCCATATATATATATATATAGGAGAAACTTGAGGCTGCTGATGTGGCCATCTTTTTTCTTCACAAACAAGACCAGTGCATCCCTTGGTGAGACACTAGGCCGAATGAACCATTTATTCAACAAATCCTCTAATTGCTCTTTTAACTCCTTCAACTCAGCTAGACCCATCCGATAATCATAAACAGAAATGGGATTGCTGCCCAACTCCAATTTAATCACAAAGTCAATATCACGATCTAGAGGAACACCTGATAAATTTGTAGGAAAGACATCTACAAACTCTCTTACCACCCTCGTGGTCTCTAAAAAAGACAGACCCTTGGTAAGATTTGGACATGAGCCAAATATCACTAAAAAAAAAACTTTTTCTATCATTCAATGATCAAGGATAAAAGATATCACTCCCCTTGGACACAGACTCAACGTACTTTTTCACTCTAATCGAGGTAAATCGAGATACACTAACATCAAGGTCTAAGCACAATAGTCTAGAATCGCATGTGTCATGACCCAAGGTACACCCTAGACGTGACATGGCATGTAAAACCCTGAGAGGCTCTACATAAGCCACTTGACATACATATACACAATATAATAGACAGAAGTAGTAAATCTCATACAAATAAAAGAGTTTGACAATAAAAGAATCACAGTCTTAACAAGCCATCTAGTACATAAAGAGAAGTGGTTAGGACGTAACCCGTACACCACATACAATGTCAGAATACTAAAAAAAATAAGGAAGACATAATGAAGATGACCTGGTCCTCGGAACATGAAGACTCGCCACGTCCTCAACGTCGAACTATCAAACAATCACCAACTAGCCATGAAAGGAAGGAGAGGAAACGTCATACCCTATGTTATTAAACAAGGTAGGCACAAGTATGTATTAGTACATGAAATTTACTAAGTATGAGGGATATGCAATAAAACATGAAGACATAATCGAAGGCATGATATGCATGACCAAGATAAATATAGTAAAACATTATAAGAGACATCATAAATCATGAACATGGTCAATGAACCTCAAATTCATAGGTAAAACTTCTTAATATCTTTAAGGGAAACTTAGTTCATTTTGTGGGATATTTACTATTAACAGACATAAACCACGTGAGTTAAAACGTGGAATCTGGTGTCCTGCTCCCGCACCGAAAAGAAATGTCCTTACTTACCTAGGCAAACACCTTAAACTTACCTTAGGTGGATCCACTAACTATGTCTAAGACAAAACCTATGGGGCACCTAGTTAGGGACAATGATATTGCTATTAGAGACCCGACCTCTACTAATGAGAGAGCCTCCATCTCGATGTCCTCTCAGTGCTTAGTAAAATGCCAATGGAATTAGTCATAAAAACACACACACACATATATATATATGCATGGAAAAGCACAATTTAGGTTCTAATCCAAGCTTAAAACATCATAGAGTAGCTTCTTAAATCTTGAATCAAGCAAATGTGACAAAACTTTTCACCAAACCATGATTCTGTAATATGTGACAAAACCTTTCAAATTTACTTGATGCTCATCTTAAAGCAACCTAGACCATAAAACATTCATTTTCACAAATCATGCATAAACTTCATGAAAACACCATTCATAGATTCAAGCATCATCATAAATTCATGTATTTTAGGGTTCATAGTAAAAAATTATGATCAAAGTATGGGCTCATGTACATGAGTCAAAAAAATCATAATAAGATCAAAATCAAAAAATTGAATCAACATAGTTAAAACCCATGAAGGATTGAATAAAAACCTAATCAATACTATTGAAATTTGACGTGAAGAATGGAGAAACCTTGGGGCTCAATGGGTGAATGGATCCCAATGATAAAGCCATTCATACCTTAAGGATCAAAGGAGCAATTTGAGACTTGATGCTTGCAAACCCTAGCCTTCTCTTGACTTTGAGAAAGAATTGGAGGAGATGAATGTGGATGGGATTTGGGTGTTTGAGTGAATTTAGGGAGTTGGGGAAGTTTTAAGGGTGGAGCTGTAGTTATAGGAGTTAAAATAAGGGTCAAAATGACATAGTATAAGTATTATATGCATAGGAAAAGAGACAAATACCCTTAAGAAATAATTATCGTAGGACCTTACAGTTTGGACCTATGGATAGTACTTGTCAACCGTAGATCAAGTTAGTGGGGCCTAAAAATTGGCCAACTTCCTACGACACTCTTTCTAACTTCCGTAGACACCATTTGTACACCTCAAATTTTATCCAAAATTTCACTAAGTATGGGACCTTTCTTTGAAACCCATTTTACGACCCATATAACCAACTATGATCCGTCAAACCCTTCTGTAGGACTGAGGTCTTAAACCAAGTCTCTGGACCTATCCTTCGAGTGCCATTTACAACTCATCAAAACTCCTATGGTTTGTCGTGTCAAGTTGTAGGTTAAACATCAGGAACTAAATTTTCCAAAACTCAACTCGAGGTTCTACGATTCCATTCCTACGACTTGTAGGACTTCCTACCATATATAGGTCAGCCTCGTAAACCACTGCCTCAGAAGAATTTCGGCGCGTTTCTTTCCTTTCTTAACTTTCCAAATTCAGAGGTGTTACATTATAATAGGGAGATAAGAAGTCCATACCTAAGATCACATCTAAATCAAACATATCTATGAAAATAAAGTCAACCCAAGTATCACTACCTAACAGTGTAACTACACACCCCGATACACCCAATCCATCACTAAAGAATCGTCCATCGGTGTAGAGACACTAATAGGTACTGCAAGGGAATCTCACACAAAATCAACTCCCACGTAAAAATAAATAAGACCATAAGAGTAAGTAGACCCAGGATCAAATAACATGGTATTAGAACGATATCAGACAAAGACGATACATGTGATCACTATATTTGAGGCCTCTGCCTTAGATCTACCCAGTATAGCATGGCATAGTCTATGATCACCATTAGCCTGAGAACTACCATCAGCATTGCCTTGATCTCACTAACCTCTACCTTTGGCACTCTTTCTAGAAAGAGTATGTTTAGGGCAATCTCTAGCCTTGTGCCTAACTCATCACAAACATAACAACCTCGAGAACAAAAACCTCACTAAGAATTATGAAATCATGTGAACCTCCTCCATGACTAGAGGAACCATCGTGTTAACTATGAAGGATCTAGATTGATCTATGTCTGCTAGCACTCTCAAAGTCTGAAGATCTAACATTGGTGCCCTTAATTGCTGCATGCACTGGCCGACTCTGAAAACCATGGGTGCCCTAATTGGAAGACCCTCGACCTCTGGATGAATGACTACTGAACTAACTTTTGCGAAAACTATGAACGATCTAGATGGACCTATGTATGCTAGCACTCTCATAGTTTGGAGCTCTAACATTGGTGCCCTATATCGTTGGATGAACTGGTTGATTCTGACAACCATGGGTGCCTCACCCAAAGACTCTTGACCTCTAGATAAATAACCACTAAACTAACTCTCGTGACAAAATCTCCTCACACCACTACTTTGTCTGGCATGTCTAATACCCTCTATCAGCCTAGCATGTTCGACAATGCTCTAGAAGTTACCACTTAATGAAGCCAAAGAGGTTGTTGCCTTCTAAAGATAAACCAGGTAATCACATCACTAACTCGTGAATCCTCTCACACTCGGTAGTATACTTGACAAAGCATAATAAGACAACTCATGAAAACGACCCATAAACTCCAAAACCACCGTTGAGATATGCTCCAATATAATAAAAATCATCTCTATTGTAATCCCGTAGGATATAAGGCTAAAATCTCTTAATAATCACCTTAGTAAATTGATCCCAAGTCATTTGAGGAAAACCAAAGGACCTACTAGTAAGACTAGTCTCCACCACTCCCTAGGTACACCCATGAATGGAAAAGAGGTAAAAGACTCTCCATGTGCCTCCAAAATGCCTAGGTTGAACAATCTGCCCTTACACTCAGTCAAAAAGTGATAAGCCTCCTCTCCAATCACACTATCAAAATCTTGAGGAAATATTCTGACGAATCTCTCAGAACTCTTTTGTTTCAAAGCAGACATAATAATAGTAGCAGAAATATGTGGAGCCATAAATCTCAGAGAAATAATAAGCGGGGCTGAATAGATACCTAAAATCTAAAATCCAACACTCGAACTCTAACTAACCAATTTCTCACCTTTTCTGTATAATTTTCCACATCTTCATACTTATAATCGGGGTCAGGTAGGGCCTCTTTAAATCATCCTTGAGCAGGAGTTTCCCTCTCCAACCCGGCTATCACATCTAATGTAGAAATAATAGATTAGAGGTTTACAACACTTGATATGAATAACTTACATGATAAGGAATCAATGAAATAATTTCCTATGAAGCATTTCATAGCCTCTTGAAGATAGGTACGGACGTCTACATACCGATCTGCAAGACTCTACTAGATACCATGTTCTTTAACTTATGAAACCGGTGAACCTAGTAATCTAATACCAATTTGTCATGACCCAAAAACTAAAGTCATGATGGCACACACTCCAAACCCAACCCAATGTGTAAGACAAAGAATATTAATCAAGAATTATCTCAAATGATACAAAAAAAAAGTAAACACATATATAAGACTTTTAGAATGAAGTCAGGTCATAAAAGAAGAAAAACTGAGATATAACAAAGAATTCTCAAAATATGGTATCATAAGCATTAAAGAATATTCTAAAAAAATGTCTGAATAAAATATTCAACACTTGTCTTTGAAACATACATAAAGACATAAATGAGAGATAAAGCTTGAATGATGACCTGAACAAAGATCTCACCACCACCTCGGAGCTCAAACATTGCATGATCAATTCTGTCGTCTCAATTACCACTTATACTAAGGGCTGCAATAAGGTTACACGATTAGGGGTGAGAAAAATCTACATGTACTCAGTAGGCTTGACCGTCTGAGTATAAAATAATTAATCAAAATTATGAAATAAACTACGAAACACTTCCACCTGCACACAAAAAAATTCCATTCCGTCATCAGTGTCGCCAGTTAATATAAGAACAACACCAGTAAAGTAAACCTGTAAGGTTACAAATAATTTCTCATATCAACAGGAAAATTACACAGCAAACAAAGCTGGCCAATGCAATGTAATGAGCAAATGACGTGATGGAACCAAGGTTGTCGCACAACCTCTCATATACGTCTTGTTGAGCTTGAGCTTCTTGACAAGGACCATGAGGGACTCGCAGTCCATATACCAATCTCATAATCTCAATATCTCATCAACTTGCAACCTTGCTCATGGTCAAGGATAAAAGTAAGGTGTCTCATTTTCTGTCTCAAAATAGTAGTTCTCCAATTTCTCATATTCCTGTGATCAATGCTCTGATGAATGAGGATGAATGCATCACAACACATACATCACAGAGGCATAATCAATTCAACATAGGTCTAAAAGAGTCCAAAGTCCCCAAACTCTAGTAATCATGATATACACCCTAACAGGAAAAAATAATGGAATAATTCATTTGATATAAGCCTTAAACATTCGAAAACATTCCTTTCATTTTAAGATGTGATAAAAAAAACCATTCCAAGCCTCTAAATCGGGAATTTTGAAGTAAAAATGCTAGAATAGACAACTCAACCCCTCTCTTGGTCAAATCTCATGTATCACATGCTCCTAAAACAATTAATAGTATCACATAAGGCTCCCACAAAGGCTAATCATTACAAATAAGCCCCACACAGGCGATGAAATAAAGTCTACAATTTCCAACATCTCAATCTCATACTATGGTCCCATCTATTAGTCTAGTTCATAAGAAAGATTAATTACCCAATCCAGTATAGAAGAAGGATAATCCAAAACTATATCGAAAGCCTAAACTTCACTCGAATAACTCTACCGGTACTTTCCTCTATCAACAGTCTCAGAAAGATCCCCAAATGGTCGAGAGGGTTCCAACAATTCCTTGTAACACCTCATATTTGGAAAGAAGGAAAAATGCGGTTTTTGGGATGGTGTTTGTGTCTATGGGTCCCATATATGGACCGTAGAAGCTTTTACGGGTCGTATATAACAATTATAGGAAGAGGAAAAGTGTTTTTTCAAAACAAGTCCAGTACCATTTTACGGTTCACCAGGACTGCCCGTACATCTTTGTACGAGTCATAGATAGGTCTCGTAGGTGACCCTAGACTTAGTGAAATTTTAAAGTTTAAAAGTTGGCTCAACGGTTGGTATGTACGGTCCGTAGGAAGACCTACGAGTCGTACATAGGGTTTCCTTGAAAGTGAGTCACATTTGAAGTCCAAGTAACCTATCTATTGTTGACCAGTATGGTCTGTATAAAAACCTACGGACCGTAGATCCAAACCATATATGGAGGTCGAAAATTATTTTTAAAGAGGCTTTTGGGTATGTTACTAATTTTTTAACCCAATACTATGTCGTTTTAGCTATTACCCTGATCCCTATATAAACGTTTTCAAGCCCCAATTAACTCATTTTTACTATTCATTCTCCTAAATCCTCTAAACTTGACCAAATTCATCCTCCCAAGTTCTCTCAAGTCTAAGGAAGAAGAAAAAGAGTTAGGGTTTTCAATCAAGTCTCCAATTTCTCCATTTTTATTGGGCTTAAAAGATCAAGTGTATTCACCCATGAAGTTCTTTCCTCCATGGGTCCCTAAGGATTTCAATTTCCCAATTCAATTTTCAATTGATCAGATTAGGGTTTCAATTAAATAAATGTCGGTTTCTTACAATTATAATTAATTATGATTAATTAAGCCTTGCTTGCATTTACCTATGCCTAAATTATGCTTTTCAGCCATGTTTCTATGATGAACCTATGAACTATGAAGTTATGAATATATGCATGTTTTCATGAAGTTATTCAAAATGAATTGATGATGGTTTGAAAGGAAAGAATTGATGTTATTGTGAAAGAATTTCTCACTTACTATGATGATCATGATTGTGGAAGGTATTTCTCACAAATAAATTCACATTGGTGAAATGTTTTTTCATCCATGTTGAATTATGTTTAAGGAGCTATTCTATATTTTGATCTTGAAATATGTGGATTGGTATTGATCATTGCCTTTCCTATGTTAAAATGATATTTGACTTTTATCTATTACGTTGGGATTTAGACTTAGCACCGAGAGGGCTTTAAGGTGGAGGCTCAAATAGGGTAGTCTCTAGTAGCAACCTCTAGTCCCTAACTACGTGCCCCTATAGGATTATCTTAAATGACCTAGCTAGTGGATCCACTTTAGCAAATGATGATATGTACGGATTCTACCTTGGCAAGTAGTGCCCCCTTCTTTCGCTATGAGGGATATACCAGATTCCATGATAAAGCTCTCATGGTCTTATTGTCGGTTAAAGCTAATATCCCACAAAATGACTAAGTTTTCTTCAAGGCTTTTCTTATGTCCTTTATGTTAATATATTCTACCATGTTTTCATGATTTTCATGTCATCTCTTCTTTAAAGCTTTTAAATATTCCTTTATGATCATGCCTACTCATTTTAAGTTACTTATTTTATTATGCCTATGTTTATGCATATTGTCTCATACTTAATACATTTCATGTACTAATGCATACTTGTGCCTACATTGTTTCACTAATGTAGCGTCTGACACTTCCATTCCCCATACTTGCGGCTAGTTGATTCGTTTGGGCATTCGAGGATTGGTGAGTCCTTATGACCCGAGGGCCAATAGTACTTTATTTCTTTCATGTCATTTCTATTTTTGACTTTGTGTGTGATGTATGTGTTACGTCCCAATCACTTTCCTTATGATGTAATAGATGGTTTTGAGACTTATATTTAGACTTCCGCTTTTGTCAAACTCTTTGTATGAAATGCTACTTTTTAAACTCTTTTGTTTCTATAATCTTGTACGATGCATGTTAAGTGGCTTGTGTAGGGACTCTCTGGGTTTTCTACGCCATGCCACGTCAAGGGTGTACTTTGGGTCGTGACATACCCATAGTGCTATGGTCTAGAATAAGATCTAAGATCACCCCAGAAACTTTTAAAAATAAAAAAAAGGGTAGCATCAAAATTATGTTAGAAATTCATGTTCATCAAGAGAAAAAAAGTCTATGGGTGAAAACGAGTCCAAAACGATGATCAAGTCGAGTGAAACCCAATTTTTTCATCTTTAAGGGGGAAAAACTCAAAAAATGCCTGTTGAAATGCAGTTTAAAATGAGGAATTTTGGAAAACCTTTGTCAAAATAAGTTTACCCATAATAAAAGGACCTTAAATCCCAAAAATCAATGAAAATCCATTCCAAATCAATCTTCAAATCAACGATTTTTTATTTTTTCTAGTTTGAGGTTTAAAATCTCTAGTTTGTGGATAGAAATCATGAAGTTTGAAGAGATGTTCTTCGGAAACAAGTAAAAGAAGGCTAGAAATGCGTACTCAATGATTAAGAGAAAAAAGCATCAAATATCACCTTCAATGGACCTTTCTAGCTCCCAAATTGACAAAAATACGAGATCGATTTGAATACATATTTAACTTAGCAATTTTATCGCTAAAAGTGTGCTTCAGCAACCTCTAAAACATCTTTTTGACCCTCGAAACCCTCAAAACATGAACCAATAGTGCAAATTCATCATTGAACTTGTATTCTTAACCAATGAAATCATTGAATTTCATTAAAAAAAATTGTTATGACCGAAATACCCCCTCGGAACCCATTTAGGCCAAAAATTCAACTTTTTACCTAAACGCCCTAATCATAACCTAAGGTCTCGAGACTCTAACCGACCACCTTGATAAGTAAAAGTCAACGTTTTGGACTCAATACTACTAACATAATCACCATTCAATGCTCAGATCTCATAATGTTTACCGAAATCAACTATTCCAATATAATTCAACTCAACTGACTGAATACATCAAAATCTCTCTGAAACGCATCGGGGACAACACTAACCATTCCCCCAACATATACTAAGCATAAAAACATTAAAGGGAAGGGCAAAATGATTAATTCACATATAAAGGTAATTTCTTATTAAATGGGACATTACAAACCTAGGTTCAATAGGTTTAACTAAGGAAAATATTTAGGTAGGTATACAATATAGTAAAAAACAAATTGTAGGTTTAAACAAGAAAATGTCTTGATCACATCCAATAAATTCAAATTTTCATACACACAAGTCAAGTTCTAGATTATTTAACATGAACGAATACACAAATGCTCACCACACATGGCACATTAATAGTTTCAAACATAGTTACCTAACTCTAATCTTTACAACTAAACACCTTGAATGCTATGCATAAGCCTTAATTTTGTTTTAAAGTCTTTCATACCATTTTCATAACCAAAAAATAGTCGCATGTTTCAAACAATGCTCCAATCTTTCAAACATGATTCTCACCTTAATCAGATTTATATGCATTTTTCCTCGAGATCGGTGATTTAAGTTCAAAAAATAAATTAAATATTAAATTCTTATTCAAGAAAATGAAAAAGTTTTTATCCTTATTAAAACAAATAGTGTTTATCTTTATTCAAAAATAAAAAGAAAAAGTTTTGTTAATTCACATTTCAAGCTTTGTAAGCTGCACACACCTCGTTGTCATCATAACGATGGGATACGTTGGTAGCCCTTTTTAACTTTGTTGATTTTTATTCAAAATACAAAGATTATTCATTTATTTTACCACACACAGTTGATTCTCATCACCTTATTGCGATACACATGCAGCCATTTCGGGTTGGTTATTCCTTAAAACAATAAAATTTAAAATATAAACAAAAACTCCATCTTCGAATTAGTAGTGATCTAATTCTTGTTTAACATGCTATTTAGGTAACCTTTAATAGGTTCGATTGATTTCTTTCAAAAACAGAATGTTACACCCTAGAAATTTTTTCAAATTTAAACTCGAACCATCCTTCATTGTGAGTAGGATTTTACCAACAAGTTTAAAATTTCTTTAGTGTTAAGTTCACTAGATGTAGCACCTTGAGTTCCAAGAAGAACTAAAGAGAGTTCATTCAAGTCATTCCTAAGTTCCTTTAAGTTTTGGGTCGACTTCAAATTACCATAACTCTCAGTACAAGATTAGTTTGGTGGGCTACAAGATATCTAATGAAAGGTATTTGAATTAACTTTCCAATGCCATCGAGTTTGCTAAGTTTCAAGTTCAGATGAGTGAGATATCCCCTTTTGAAGTCAGGCTGTCCAGTTAAGGAAAGTTACCCGAAAATAGTAAGGGGTATTTTGTTCTTTTTTCCTTACCAAATCATATTTAATTCATTTTAGTAAGGTTTTAAGGGTCTAATCCTGTTAGGTTCTGTTTTATAATCCAAATATACGCCTAGGGTTTTAGTTGAGAGTTCAAGAAGAGAAAATAAGAGAAAAGAGGAGAAAAGAGGAGAGGAACAAGTGTTCGTCGAGAGTCTTACGTTTTGTTGCGGATTTTTGCCATGGGTATAATCCCTAAGAGGTATGTAAGCTTCCATAGTGTTGGGTTAGTTCACCCACATGCCAATCATGTTATTTTCAGCGAAATTTCATTCTTGAAGTTGAAAGATTAGAGTTCTTGATAGGTGTTTTTGAAGTTCATTCTAAATCTTGTTGTGTTGGGGTTTTGATGATTTCTTGAGATAAAATTTAGTGATTTGAGTGTTGTTTTAAGCATATTAGAGTGTAATTATGTTAAGTAATCGAATCCAAGTGATTGGGGAAGATACCGTTCGATTCTAGGCGAGTTAGGGTGAGAAAACGAGCAAAGAAAATCGTCGAAGTTTTCTGGGTTGGGGCTCCCCACGCTAGCCAGATCTCCCCAACCACTTCTCTAAAGTTTAGGGACTGGGGCCCCGCGCCATTCAGAGCTCTAGGGTCGCCTGCCCCCACCCGTTCTTTATCATTTCGTCCGTTTGAGTTCTTTCAAAGGGTACTTTTACTCCCCTTTGATTCTAAACTACTTCTAAACACCTAGAAATCATTCATAACATGAATCATAACCTTTAATTCATAATTCAAATTCAAGGTAGAGTTAAGAGTTAAGTTTTGAGAATTCTTTCGAACATTCTAAGAAAGTCCCTTGAGTCCTTTTGTGGAGTCTTCTACAACTTTTACTAACTTGTTTCAAGACTCAAGTAAGTGAGCATGAGAGTGAGGAGAATGTATTCATGAGTCTACATTATCACGTAGATCCTTCATATCATGAACCATGACTCTTGAATTCATAATTCACATTCATGAGAGAGTTAAGAGTAGAGTCCAAGAAAGTCTTTGAGTTCGATCGTAAATCCTTCGACATCAACTATTGATTTAAGTTAAGTTTTGAGGAAGTAAGTAAGAGAATGAGAAGAGTCGTATACATTAGTTCCATGTAGTTATGTAGACCTTCGAGTCGAGTCGTTCATGCCCATAAATTCTGCATCGACTCCATAAATTGAGTACCATTGAGAGGAGTAGTATCTTCAAGTTCTAAGTCTTGAGTATTGAGTTCCTAATCCCCTTTGAGATTATATTTCTAATCATGGGACTATTACATGTTACCCATGAGGTCCTTGAGTTGAATTTTTCATGCCCATAATTCCGCATGAACCCTATAAGTCGAACAACCTTGAGATGAGAAGTATCTTTGAGTCCTTAAGTTGAGCAGTTCATTCTCATAATTCCGCATGAACCCTCTGAGTTGAGCATTATTGAAATGAGTAGTATCATTGAAGTTATTGAGTTCCAAGTATTGAGTTCTAACTATGGTTATTGAAAACCTTGCATTGAGTCGTTCACGACCATAATTCGGCATGAACCATATTTTAAGAAGTCTTTTACAAATGTTTTAACTTTGTTTTAAGACTTAAGCTTTGAGTTGAGGAAAGAGTAAGAGTAAAGTTCATTTCTTAAAGTGGTATATGGGAACTAAGTATTCCCAAGAGTAAATGTTTTCACATTTAAGATGAGAGGAAACTGAGATTTCCAATGGAGTTTTGAACAGTTTGAGTACCAACTCTTTTAAGAGAAAGATTTTTGAGTAATTATCTCAAATCAAAGAAAAAGTTATGTTTTTAAACATATTATCTGAGTATTTTGGGAGTAGTATTAAGCACCGATATGGGGACGAGTTTGAGTTCAGATAACTCACATCTCTATAAACCATGTAGCCATCATGGGTAGAAAAAATCATACTTTTTAGATGATTCCTTAGTGATTTTTAGCATAAACTAGTGGATCCAATTACTTAAGGTGTTCTATATGACGGCAAAATATAGGACAGTTCTGGTAGCGTGGGCAAGACGATATATCACCACTGAGGCTCATAGTGGTGGTTGTTGGTTAGAGAACCTCCAACAGAAACTATATTACTTTATTATATAAGTAAAGTTGAGTTTGTTATTGCATTTGCCTTAACGAACTAAGTTGTTTTCCACTGTTTTACAAGCTTTCTATATATTGCATATGTTTTATTGCTTTATATTAAGTCAAGTTATTCAGGAGTTGAGTAATGCCAAGGTAAGTGTTCCTTTCAGATTCTTTTCAAGCCTATGTTGTGTTTAGCATTCCAACTCGCATACTCGTACATTCAATGTATTGATGCCAGTTGGCCTGCATCTTCTTATGATGCAGATGCAGGTAATCAGGATCAGCACCCAGCGCCTCGTTGATCCAGTTGAGCACTCAGAGTCAGTTGGTTAGCCTCCTTGCATTCCGGAGGACTCCTTTTACTTTGCTTTCAGTATTTCACTGTTAGGATGATCGGGGGTCTTGTCCCAACATCCCTCTTTGTTTTAGAGGCTTCATAGACAGATAGTTATAGTTCTTTAGTCTTATTTATTTTAGTTGTATACGTTGAAGACTTGAGTTGCCATTTTGGCTAAGACATTATTTCTTAAGTTATGCATGAGTTATATTCCTCCCAGGGTGTAGGCTCGGGGAGTGACAAACTTGGTATCAGAGCACAGTGTTCAAGAGTCCTATGGAGTCTATGAAGCCGTGTCTGTAGAGTTCTAGTTATTGGTGTGAAGCACGCCACATCTATAATTAGGAGGCTGCAACACTTAGGAAAATTTCTCACTTCTTTCATACTCATTTCGTGCGTTAGAGTTTTATCTCTAAAAAGCTTCTTTCTAACTCATGCTTACGCGTAACCGATTGTGAGTTGGACTATTTTGAGAGTGCTTTCATGGGGAGTTTCTTTTCCCCCGTGAGCTAAGAGAAGCAAAAAAATGGTTGCCGACATGAGGAGCATGATGAGTTTATTCGTTGTTGGGTTGCCTCGTCTGTCAGATAAGGAAAGTTAGGCAGCCATGCTAGTAAGTGACATGGGCATAGCAAGGTTGATGATCCATCTGCAATAAGTTGAGGAGGACAAGATGAGAGATAGGGAAAAGTTTAAGAACAAGAGAGTTAAGGCATCAGTGAATGAATCCGCTCAGCAAAGGAGTAATGCGAACCGGTCTTCTTTCCAACATAAGCAGAAGGGATCTGCTCCATTATCAGCTAGTGCACTTGCACCAAGGAACAAATGTGAGTAAAATAGTAATAATTCTCAGAACTTCAGGGCTAGACCTGCACATTCACAAGGTATTGTGACACAAGAGGGTACTAAGACTCCTACATGTGCTAAGTGTGGTAGGAGCCACTCAGGTATGTGTCATGATGGCTCCACAGGTTGCTTTAAGTGTGGCTAGAACAGTCATTTTATGAGAGAGTGTCCAAAGAACAAGCAGGGTAACAGTAATGGGGGAAATAGAGCCCAGTTTTCTTTAGTTGCTCCACCAGACAGGGCTGCACCTAGGGAGCTACTTTCGGTACTAGCAGAGGAGCAAACCGTCTATATGTATCACTGGTCGCCAAGAGCTACAAAATTCACCAGATGTTGTCACTGGTATGATCCAAGTCTTTAAATTTATTGTTTATGATTTGCTAGACCCAGGAGCTAGTTTATCCTATGTAACTCCGTATGTTGCGATGAATTTTGATGTTATTCCTGAGCAACTTAGTGAACCCTTCAGCGTTTCTACACCTGTTAGTGTCTAGCAGAGAGAGTTAATGATGATTATCCCGTTTTCATCAATCACAAGAGTACCATGGCTGATTTAGTTGAGTTAGACATAGTAGATTTTGATGTCATTCTTGGTATGGACTGGCTTCATGTTTGTTATACCTCAGTTGATTGTAGAACTCGAGTTGTCAAGTTTCAGTTTCCAAATGAGCCAGTCTTAGAGTGGAAAAGTAGTTCAGCAGTGCCTAAGGGTTGTTTCATTTCGTACCTCAAGGCAAGGAAGGTAGTTTCTAAGGGGTGTGTCTATCACTTAGTCCGAGTTAATGACTCTAGTGTTGAGATACCTCTTATTCAGTCAATTACAGTAGTAAGAGAGTTTCCAGAAGTTTTTCCAGATGATCTTCCTGGAGTCCCTCTTGAGAGAGAGATAGACTTCGGTATGGACCTTTTTCTAGATACTTGTCCTATATCTATTCCTCCATATAGAATGGCTCCAGCAAAGTTAAAAGAGTTAAATGAGCAATTGAAAGATCTCATAGATAAGGGTTTTATTCGACCAAGTGTCTCACCTTGGGGAGCTCCGGTCTTATTTGTGAGAAAGAAGGATGGTTCCCTTAGAATGTGTATAGATTATCGTCAAATGAACAAGGTTACCATCAAGAACAATTATCCTCTTCCGAGAATTGATGATTTTTTTATCAGCTTCAGGGTGCTTCTTGTTTTTCTAAGATTGACCTCAGATCTAGCTACCATCAGTTGAGATATTCCCAAGACAGCATTCAGGACCCGTTATGGTCATTACAAGTTTTTGGTCATGTCATTCGGTTTAACTAATGCACATGCACCGTTCATGGACCTTATGAACAGAGAATTCAAGCCTTATTTAGATATGTTTGTTATCGTTTTCACTGATGACATTCTAATATATTCAAGGAATGAGGAAGATCATGCTAGCCATCTCAAAATAGTTCTCCAAACTTTGAAAGATAAGGAGTTATATGTTAAGTTCTCTAAATGTGAGTTTTGGCTTGAGTTTGTGGCGTTTTTGGGCCACATAGTTTCCGATGGTGGAATTAGAGTTGATACCTAAAAGATTGAGGCAGTGCAGAATTGGCCTAGATCCACCACATCTCCAACGAATATTATGAGTTTCTTAGGTTTGGCTGGATATTATAGAGGGTTCATAGAGGGGTTCTCATCTATTTCATCCCCTTTGACTAAGTTAACTCAGAAAACAATGAAGTTTCAATGGTTTGAAGCTTGTGAGAAAAGATTTTAGGAATTGAAAAAGAGGTTGACTACTGCCCCAGTATTGACTAGGGTTGGGCACCGAACCGGACCGGAACGAACCAGTACCGGACCGAAACGGGACTGGTTGACCGGTTTATTGATCGGTACCGGGATGAACCGGACCGGGATTACCAGGATGAATATTTGGTCTCGTCCCGTCCCACTATATACCGGGATGGTATCGGACCGGACCAGAACGGAATCGAAACGGGACGGGACGACACATATTTCAAAAAATAATATATTTTTTTAGTTATTTTGAATTTCAACTTACATGAAAATATGAATGCTTTTTTAGTTTTCTAAGTTTAAATTTTAATAGTTTTGAAATTTATAATGTAATTTTACTAAAGTTTATTTTAAAGATATTTTTTTTAACTATTACTTATTAAGTTTGTAAGTTAAGACTTAAGTTTAATAAAGTTTTTTTTAAAGAATAAATTTGAGCTTAAGGTTTCAAGATTTGAATTTGAATCTTTTGAAGTTTGTAAGTTATTACATATTAATATGTTATAAGTTATACTTATTAACTTGTAATTTAAATAACTTAAGTTTGTAATTTTAAAAAATTAAATTAAAAAAAAAGTATATAACAATGACACAAATTAAAAAAGATATCAATCCAATTTATTCAAATTTGTATTACAATTTACAACTATTAGTAGAGTGCCTAATTTACGCAGCCATCTTCTAGGAAGGGTTCAGTTTCAACTAAGCCTCGAATGTAATACTAATAGTGGTATAGTCCTACAAAGCTATTCTCTAACTCAGTTATAGATTGACCGTTATCAACTACTGGTCTTGGTAAAGCTCGTTGACGATCTTGAAGTTCCATGCCATCGTCACTACCATATCCAATGGCTGAATCTATGAAAAGTTCATATTGACTACTTAACTTTGGAAGTCCTAGATTTCTCCGCTCAACATTTATCCAATCT